>APFE031003996.1:24834-47192 GCA_000404065.3 Pinus taeda | reverse complement strand
CCTCCTACACCCCCTATGCCTCTTCTGCCTATTCCCCCTCCTCACCCTCACCCTTCTCCTTTTCTTGCTCCACGTGACCCCCTTCCTCATCCTCCTCACTTGCCCCCCCACCTCCTCCTCCCCTAGCTCCTCTGCCTCCCCCTCCTCCTCCTACAACCCCCCCTACTTCTTTTGCTTCTTCTTTCCCTACTCCTCCTCTACCTCCGCCTACCCCCCACTCCTCATTCTCCTCCTCCTCCTCCTCACTCCCCCACCTCCTCCTCGTCACCTCCACATCCACCATCCCCTCCTCCTTCCTCGTACTGAGCTCACCTCCATCTACAATTGCCTCCCCCTCCTCCACCTCTGCCTCTCCACCACTCCTCCACCGCCTCCTCCTTCAAATCCTCCACTCCTACCTCACTTCCACCTTCACCTCTCCTCCTCCCCTTGTCCCTCGCCTCCTCCCCTCCTTCCCCACCTCCACTTTCACCTCTACTCCTGCCCCCATCCTCGCCCTCTCTCTTCTCCCTCTACCTCCTCCCTAACCCCCTATTCCTCCTCTGCCTCCTCCCCCGCCACCTATTCCCCCTCCTCTCTTGCTGCCTCCCCGTCCTCCTTTGCCCCTTACCCCCTGCCAAACCTTAGCCTTTTCCCCTTTGCATCCTCTGTCTCTTCCCCCTCCTCCTCCTCTCTATGCCTCTCCTCTTACTCTACCTCCTCCACCTCCCCTCCCTTCACCTCCCTCTTCCTCCACCACTTCCACCTCCTCTCTCCCTCCTTTTTCCTCTTCCCCCACCTCTCCCTTTGCCTCTCCCCCTACCTCCTCTCCCTCCCCCTTTTCCTCCTCCTCCTCCCCCTTCGCCTCTTCACCCACCTCTCTTGCCACCTCCCACTCCTCCTCCCCTTCCTCTTCCTCCTCCTGTGCCTCTTCCTCCTTAGTTTCCTCCCTCGTTTCTGCCTCCTCCTCCTCCCATGTCTCCTCCCCCTCAACCTCATCAACCTCCGCCTATTTCCTCCTCCTCCCTCACCTCATCCTCTCATCCTCCTCCTCATCCTCCTAAGGAAAAGATAAAAAAAAAAGTTAATTACATATCATTTCATTGCCTTTATTTATACTAGTTAGGATACTTATATATTTTCATATTATTTTACAGTGAATGATAATTCAGTTATCACTACTTGAATGCTAATCCAACAAATAATCTACATAAAAAAATGCAATATAAATAATTAATTATATGAACTCAGATGCAATTGCAAATAGCTTCCTCGACATTGGAGCAAATCAGGTTAGAGTGCCCCAAACACAAAATTATGAAAACATTCTACGTATGACCAATACCTTCTTGGTTAAGATGTATTTCTAATCTAATTACAATTGATCACCATTATACCAGAACAGATCGGTCTTTCGAAATTGTAACCATTCAATTTTTCTTGTTATTTGTGTTTAAATCTCAAAAGAAAATTTATTATATTCCAACAAATTTGTTATATACTTGTAGTGTAGTAGATAATAACCATTAGTTACTAGTAGAAAGGAAAACAACAAATCACATTAAGGTAAGGAACATAGGTAAAATTAAGGTTTTGAAAGCATAAGCATAATAGATGAAATGGGCTTGACACATGAATATTAAGACCTGAAGTGATCTACAAAATATATGCCATTATCATATCATGTAATGGGACATATATGAATACTCATAAATATCATTAACATAGATTGACTCCCATAAAATGTTCTTTTGGTTAATGTCAATAGTCAAAATATCATCCACAAAATAGTCAAGATTTTTTTATATTCCATTATAGAATTTAATTTGAAGGAGCTACACTTGATTCATTGTTATCTTCACTACGTTAAGCACTCTAATTATATATAAGCTATAGCTAATGTGCTAAGTATTAAATTTTATGTGCATTGTGACTTTTTAGGAGTTACAATATCTTATTTCTTCTATAATTGTTATTGTAGTAACATGGGGTGAAGCACAAGTCAAGTTGATATTCAGTATTTTTTCCTGTTGGGTTCAGTCGACTATCCTTGTTCCTATGCCTATGATGAGCTTCTTTCTATGTTGAGTTTGTCTAGAGTCGATTATTTATTTTTCAATGAATACATATTTTCCATCTCCAAGAAACAACAAGACGTCATTCGCAATAGATTATTCTAGAAATTGTTCTAATTTTCTAGGCTTCCTTTTTTTCTACCCGTTATAGGATATCCTTAAAACAATTTCATGTAATTGAGTGTAGATTCTATTTTTGTTTTGGGTGTTTAATTGAATACCTAGAAAGATTTTATTCACATTTATTGTATATGTTTACGTCCTTGTTGTTTTCCAACTCTCTGAGTCTTTTCATGCAATATTCTTATGAGATTATGTCACTGGTACTAAGAGGTCAAATTTAAATAGTTGTGTATAATTATCCTTCCCTTTTTTCTTCTTGTTCAACATCCAGAAGGAGTAACTGTATATCCCCTTGTTCTTCTAGAGCTTCTGGTGGAATTGGGAATATTATGTTAGATTATTAACTCCTTATATCTATATATATTTGGTCAATTGTAGGCTGATACAAAATGTCTTGTGTGTGTACATCTAAAAAGTCAGCATACCAAACTTCAATTATTTGTAGGGAGAATTGAATGTACAATGAGGGAGGAAACAATTTTTGTATGTGTTGAGGGAGGAAACATTTTTAAATATTTCTGGATGACTAACTGGTGAAGTTTTTTCATGTCTAGCCAAATTAGTAAAGGGGGGAACCAAATTGACTTATTAAAATTTTCACATTTATACCGGTTCATACTCAACATGTCACCAATGTGTTTTTCCTAGTTGTATATTTTTCCTGTCATGATCATTTAACCAATTTATTGTAAAATATTGAGTTTAGTGTTAGAGACTCCCCATATTCATGCAAAATGACTCTCTTTCATTAGAAAAAAAATAGAAAGAAGAAAAACAAATTAAGATATCAAAAACATAATTTAACAATACATATATTTAACACAATAATATAAACATGAATGAATAGGAGCCAAATAAAGAATATTTATTATTTGTATTGCATTGAATAGTGCATATAGGAAAAAACATATAGAAATAGAAATACATAGTTTAGAAATTTTGAAATTTTATAATTTTGAAATACATATAACTAAATATAGAAAAAAAACATATCTATACTTGATTAATATTAATTGATGGAAGGAATAATAGTTTAAATGAACTTCAAACAGCAACATTAAGACCTAAACTAATCTACAAAATATACAAAATCATTGTATCATCTCCTCAAGATCATTACCATATGTTGACTCAAGAAAAGTGCGTTTTGAGTCAATATCAGTATTCAAAACCATTACCACATGTTGGCTCACGAAAAGTGATTTTTGGGTCAATATCGATAATTAAAATATCATCTCCAAAATACACAATATTTATTATATTCCTTTCTTATGGGATCGAATTTGGAGTTACACTTCATTCAACTTTATCACTAAGTTATGCCACTTTAAGTACATAAAAGCTATAGTTTTAATGTTATAGTTAATGTATTAGATATTAAATTGATGTATGTTGTAAAATTTCAAGAATTATAGTGCCATGATGGTGAAGTGTAGTAGGGGTCATAGTTTCTAGAATTCATTGTGTTTTAAAGATCATAGTGCACTATGTTTTATTTAATTTTCGAGCTAGTCCTTTAATAATGATCAAGTGTCATTGTCTTTTAATAGTAATAATGTTTAGAGGTTGCATTATGGAAGAGTTTGTAATTATCTAAGAGTATGAGTGATAACAATGAACTATTAGGGTTTTGACATTCATAATGGTTTTTTCTTAAGGGGCACATATTGTATCAAATATTATAGTGGTTAGAGTGATTAAATGTTATATTCAATAAGGGGAACAATTTCATGGGTGAATATATACTGCAATATATAGAAATATCTACTAATAAATTCATTATAATTAGTGAATTTATAGACACATATATTAATATATATATTTATAGATCAAAATATTATTGGTAAACCCAATGTGTGTTTCTTTATGAATTCCCTTATTGTTTTAATCCAATAACTAATTGGTTGTACTTAAAAAACACTTAGTCATTTAGTAGTTAGGTTTTTGATAGTCCTACAGTTTTGCAAGGCTCTTAGAAATATTGAAAAAATAAGTTATTTCAAAATTTGAAATAAATATTTTATTTATATATTTATGATTCAAATTTTCCAACGTAAGAGTATTTAAAAAAAATGTAAATTAATTATTTTTTAATTTATAATGAAGATGATTATTAATCTATAAGATTTTATTTATTAGTTAAAAATGTTGTTTTATTTGTGAAAACTGTTATTAAGCCATATGAATTTTAATAAGAAAATGATGTAGGATTACTTTCACCACTTTTTGGTAATTGTGAGTCACTAAGATAAATATTGACATTTCAGATTTAAGCATTAACTATTTTTGGTAATTGTGTGAATTCAAACTAGGTCAACTAGTGTGAGTTACTCACATAAAGATTGACATTTCATTAATTTTGTGCATATTGTGTGCACTTTGAAGAAATCAATTTACACTTTATATTTTTATATTTCCCCATGACATTTCTAACTTTGAAATTTTCTTTTTTTACTAAAAAACAATTAAATAGTCAATCTTTCTATGTTTGAAACTGCCTATTTTAAGATTTAACCTTTAATTTTTTACTTTGCAATCAACGGTTTGTTTTTTTTGCTATGAAAATTCCAGTCTTTTACGTCAAAAGAAATTAACAATTCTTTTAAATTTAACTTTTTAATCCTTTATTTTGCCTAATTATTTCGGTGTGTATTTTTTAATTTAATGATTGGCTTTTTTTAAGCAACGTAATTAATACTGTGCTTTTCTGCTTTACTTTCTAAATTTAGGTAACTTTTTGCTTTTATGTGCTGTCTTCTTGAATTAGAACAGTTTCCTTCGTAGCGGTTTTGAGTTAGTGTTTTCATTGGTAACGCTAATATTGTTGCTTCTGTATCTTTGTTGGGAGAGCGAGACTGAATATATGATATGATGGTAGTGCGTTCGACCTGTATCTATGATGGAAGAGCGATGATGGAAGAGCGTGAGACTGAATATTTTTGAAGGTCGTGTGTTCGATTTGTATCATTGTTGGGAGAGCGTCAGACTGACGATATGAAGGTCGTTTGTTCGATCTTTATCATTGTTGGGAGAGCGTCAGACTGAATATATGAAGGGTGTGTGTTGGTTGTGTGTTCGATTTGTATCTTTCATGGAAGAGCGTCAGACTGAAGATCTTTGAAGGTCGTGTTCGATCGAGGCGCAACGCACCTACCACTTCATAACAATACCTCCAATCGCGCTGGAGGTAAGTAGGCATTTTTGTCCATTCGAGTTATCTTAACATTCTTGAGCATGCCTTTCATTCTTCGATCTTTCTTTTAAAGTTCGGTTTATAATTTTTTCATGCAACTATGGATATTCTTTATGGATAATTTTGTTTGCACATTTGAAGCCATGTCTTTTTTTCGAGCCTTGTTTTAAAATATAGTTTATAATTTTGTTTTACAACTATGGATAGAGTTTATGGATAATTTTATTGGTACAATCATTGTTTTAAAGTGTCCTTAAAAAAAATAAATCTACAACTATGGATATCATTTATTGATAATTTTGTTTTAATGAGAAACTAGTTTATAATTATTTTTTTTTGCAACTGTGGGAATACTCATTGATATTTTTCGTATTCCATTGTACTTTTTAAATTTAGATTACTTTTTCCTATATTCTGCTTTACTTTCTAAATTTAGATTACTTTTTCCTATATTCTGCTTTACTTTCTAAATTTAAGTAACTTTTTGCTTTTATGTGCTGTTTTCTTGAATTAGAACCGTTTCCTTCATAACGGTTTTGAGTTAGTGTTTTCATTGGTAACGCCAATATTGTTGCCTCCGTATCTTTGTTGGCAGAGCGAGACTGAATATATGATATGATGGTAGTGCGTTCGACCTGTATCTATGATGGAAGAGCGTGAGACTGAATATTTTTGAAGGTCGTGTGTTCGATTGTATCATTGTTGGGAGAGCCTCAGACTGAGGATATGAAGGTCGTTTGTTCGATCTTTATCTTTGTTGGGAGAGCGTCAGACTGAATATATGAAAGTTGTGTGTTCGATTTGTATCTTTAATGGAAGAGCGTCAGACTGAAGATCTTTGAAGGTCGTGTTCGATCGAGGCGCAATGCACCTACCACTTCATAACAATACCTCCAATCGCGCTGGAGGTAAGTAGCCATTTTTGTCCATTCGAGTTATCTTAACATTTTTGAGCATGCCTTTTATTCTTCGATCTTTGTTTTAAAGTTCGGTTTATAATTTTTTCATGCAACTATGGATATTCTTTATGGATGATTTTGTTTGCACATTTGAAGCCATGCCTCTTTTTCGAGCTTTGTTTTAAAATATGGTTTATAATTTTGTTTTACAACTATGGATAGAGTTTATGGATAATTTTATTGGTAAAATCATTGTTTTAAAATATTAAAAAAAAAAAAAAAAAAATCTGCAACTATGGGTATCGTTTATGGATAATTTTGTTTCCACGAGCAACTCGTTTATAATTATTTTTTTGCAATTATGGGAATACTCATTGATATTTTTCGTGTTCCATTGTACTTTTGTTCACAGATTGAAAAGTCTGAACACTTCGTCATCAAGATTCGTCCTCAATTACTATATCGGCCCAATCCTTTGCACTGAATTTTTTATTTCTTCAAATAAAAAATGGAAATGTTTTTACTTTTTGAAATAAAAAACGAAAATGTTGTTGTGTTAAACTATACTGCGCTTCTATTACTCGGTGCTCATTTTGATTTTCACCACTCTAACAAATTTAATATTGAAAATCATAAGTGGTCCCACATAATTTTTATTACCTTTATCATAATTTTGTTAGCGAAATTCTGAAAATAATAGTTAACTTAAACTAGAAAAATAAATTAAATTTTATTAATTAAAGTGTTGTTCTCATAATTACTTATTTATATTGCAATTTTTTATACATATTATTTGTTATATTATCATGTATATATTGTTATATATAGGTGGAGGTGGTGGTGTTGGTGGTTGATGTGGAGAAGTTGTAGGAGGAGGAGGAGGAGGAGAAGGCAGAGGTTGAGGTGGCAGAGGAGGTGGATGTGGAAGAGGAGGAGGAGGAGAAGGCGGAGGTTGAGATGGCAGAGGAGGTAGATGTGGAAGAGGAGGAGGAGGAGGTGGTGGTGGTGGTGGTGGTGAAGGAGGAAGAGGTGGTGGAGGTGGAGGAAAAGGAGGAGGGGGTGGAAGTGGTGGAGGAGGAGGCAAAGTTGGAGGAGGAGGAAGTGGTGGAGGTGGTCAAGGAGGAGGCGGAGGTGGAGATGGTAGAGGAGGAGGTGCAAGTGGAGCACGAGGAGGCAAATGTGGAGGTGGTGGAGTAGGTGGATGAAGAGCCGGATGTGGTATAGGAGGTGGAGGTTGAGGAAGAGTATGTGGAGGAGGAGGTGGTGTTGGAGGAGCAGGGGGAGGTAGAGGAAGAAGAGGTGGAGGTGGAGGTGGAGGTGGTGGTGGAGGTGGAGTTTGAGGAGGAGGTGGTCAAGGAGGAGGATGAGGTGGTGGTGGTGGGGGTGGTCAAGATGGAGGTGGAGGGAGGAGGTGGATGAGGAGTAGTTGGAGGTGGAGGAGGAGGTAGAGGCTGAGGTGATGGTGGAGGAGGAGGGGGAGGTAGAGGAAGTGGAGGTGGAGGTGGAGGTGGAGGTGGAGGTGGAGGTGGAGTTTGAGGAGGAGGTGGTCAAGGAGGAGGATGAGGTGGTGGTGGTGGGGGTGGTCAAGATGGAGGTGGAGGAGGAGTAGAACAGAGTGATGGTGGAGGAGGAGTGGAGGGTGAGGAGGAGGTGACACGGAGATGTATGGGGGGGTGGAGGTGGAGGAGGAGGTAGACACGGAGGTGATGGTGGAGGAGGAGGTGGAGGTGGAGGAGGAGGAAGAGGTTGAGGAGGAGGCTCAAGAGGCGGTGAAGGTTGACGTGGTGCAGGAGGTGGAGGCATAGGAAGGGGAGAAGGAGGAGGGGTAGGAGGAGGTTGTTGAGGAGGAGGTGGAGGTGGATATGGAGGAGGAGGAGGAGGAGGAGGAAGAAGCAGAGGAGGAGGAGCAGGTGGTGGAGGCAGAGGAGGTGGACGTGGAGGTGGACGAACTAGATGAGGGGTTGGATGTGGAGGTGCTGGTGGAGGAGGAGGTGATGGAGGTATAGGTGGAGGTCGAGGAGGAGTAGGAGGAGGATAAGAAGTGTGTCGAGGAGGAGGAGGAGGTGGTGGTAGATGTGGAGGTGGAGGTGGAGGATGAGTGGAAAATGAGGTGAAGGTGGAGGTGGAGTATAAGGAGGAGGAGCAGCTGAAGGTGGAGATAGAGGTTGAGGTGAAGGGGGAGGAGGAGGAAGAATAGGAGGAGGAGGATGTGGAGGTGGAGGAGGAGTAGGAGGATGAGGAGGTGGAGAAGGAGGAGGAGGAGGAGGAGGAGGAGGAGGTGGTGATGTTGGTGGGTGAGGAGGAGGAGGAGTCAGAGGTGGAGGTGGTAGAGGAGGTCGAGGAGGAGTTTAAGGCCTAGGCAGAGGTGGTGGAGGATGTGGGCAGAGACGTGATGATGGAAAAGGAGGAGGAGGTGGAGGAGGAGGAGGAGGAGGGGTTGAGGAGGAGGATGGAGTGGATGTTGAGGTGGATTTGGAGGAGGTGGAGGTGGATGTGGTAGTTAAGGAGGTTGTGGTGGAGGTGGAGTTGGAGGAGGTGGTGGAAGAGGAAGAGGTGGAGGAGAAGGTGGTGGAGGAGGTGGAGGTGAAGGTGTAGATATGAAATTTAATTTAAGAGTCATGTCTTAACTTCCAATATCAAATTGTCACTCGCTTCGCCATTATTGGAAATTAAAGCTGCAGTCTCATGAATCAAGAACATATCTCTTCACATACATAATATCCCACTATTAAATGATAAGTAAATCATTTAGGAATATTTTCTCTATGCACAAAAATAGTAATTCAAGTACATGGAATTTATTTTACATTTAGATCTGATATCTTGGCCAAGAATTTGAAGCATTTATGAAAATCAAGGAGTGGAAAAAACTTATAGATGGTAATAAATCACAAAATCCTAATGATGTTTGTTTATTTGAAGCAAAATAATTGGATAATTATTTTTTTATTAGAGAATCAACGAATAAGAAGGAAAAATGACTCAATGTAAATATTAAATGATGGATTCACCAATAATTTACAAGATTTTATGTTTAAGTGAATGATTCACTAATATTTTACAAGATTTTACAATTCATTGAAATATGCACCAATATTTTAAAATATTTTATATTCTAGTAGTAGATAATGACCATTAATTACTTGTATAAATGAAAACAAGAAATGACATGAAGATAAGGAAAATAGGAATAGAAGAAGAGAAATGATGTAGCGAAGAACCAACAAAGTGTTACTCTACATTATATTCTCTTGAGATGTAGTCACAAAGATTTAATGATGCATACATTCACATATATATTATATCTATCTATTATATATTATATATATATTATATATATTATATATATATAATATATATATATATATATAGATATAATATATATATAGAATATATATATGGTATGACGGGATAGTCCGAACAATTTAATTATTAAAACCAATTTAACCTATCTAACTTAGACTCTTGAATCGACTAGACAGTTGATCGACTTTATAATATCAATTCTAGAATTGTTTGGGATAGTCAATTAAGTCGACTAGCCCCTCCAAAATCTGCCCTACACTTAATTACTTCTTTGTGACAAAGAAGGGAATATTTGGAGTCTTACAAAATTTGTACAAATTTGATACACCATAAATTAAAAAATGTAAATCCTTATAATGAAATAAAAGTTTGTCCAAAAGGGTGGTTGGCTAATTACCAGATCTAGTTTTGTGGTCAATCAGAACTTCTTGAATTACATCTACAAGATTCAAGATGTGAATTCCTCTTCTTTTCCCTTCCCTGTCGAACTCATTGGAACTTTCAACTATAATTTCTTTACTGTGATGTTGTTGTTGAGATGAGAGACCACATCCTAAAAGCTTGGCTGGAAGGAATTGAATTTTTGTTGCCAAGAAGATGATCGAGATGACTGTGCTATTGCAGGTGCTCATGTTAAAGTCATAAGGAATGATTTTTTATAAGTAGTTAGTGAAAGAACTTGAATATTTTGATCAAATATAGACCATTTCCACAGAACTATACTTTCATGGGCATCAAATGCTTTTAAATATTTCAAATATTGTACCTTGTCGACTAGTGATATGTGTCGTGACAATTGTTCGTAAAATAGTATTTGATGTTCTAATAGTTGCACATTATTAAGAATTCCATGAAAATAATCAATATAGTTTCACTTTATTAGCAATTCCATGAAAATAATCAATAACATTGGCATATTCTACTTTTAGTCTCTTCCCTTCTCTAAACTGTTATCTGTGCTCCTATTGTAGTTGGGATTAATATTTTTCTCCTATAAACCTAATTCTGATGGGTATACTTCGCTCTAGGTTGAGTTACTTGTTGGGAGCACAATTCTCAAATTAGAAATTATTTAGTTTATATCTCATCACATGTGGGTGATAAATATACTGGGAAAATATTAAAAACATTGGGCTTCATGATATAATGTTTCTTCTAACTCTTCCTTTTCTTGGGAAAATTCTTCGTGAGCCTTTTGAATTATAGTGGATATTTTTTCATTCCCTTGAACTATCACTTTATCCTGAAATTTATTTACATGAGCAGTTAGTTTCTCACTATGGTCGACCAATGTTGTACAAACTATTAGATTGCAATAAGTGGATCATCAATTCTGCTTGGATTGTTGATATTAATCTTTTCTATTTCTGAGTTCTAACATTCTAACTAAATATCCCTTTGTTGTTGTTGTGTTGGCTAAATCTTGCTACTATCCAACATTCTTATTTTAAATTTTTTCTTGGTTGCTCTCACAGAATTTTCAAGGGTTTCAAATATTTGTCTTTCTCAAGCATGCCTTAGGTCATGTTTCTTACTAGATGTTTATTTTATCCCTTATTTATTTATGGATCTCAAGTGTTGAATGTATTTGAATCTACTAGATGAACTTGTTCGTCACTTGTAGGTGAAGTTGAGGTAACATAAGTTTGAAAATTAATCTTCTCTAGAATTTACTTTAATATATCTTCTGACATAATATTCTTGTATGGTACTTCCTTAGTATAGGCATGCTTGGATGACATTTTATCTTGATAATCCTTTTATTCAACAATTGTTGTGGCAGTCACACATGGTGAATTAGAAGTCAATTTGATGTCTAGCACTTATTTTTTTTTCTCATTGCATTTAGTCAACTATCCTCAATTATATATTTGTGTCAAACTTCCATTTTTTATGCTAGCTTTGGTTGAAATGAATAGTTGATGTTACTTATTTTCTGGTCCGTCATCAATTTCTATCCTTTTATTTCAATGATTACGTCTTTGACATGTCCAAGTTACTAGAAGGTGTCTCGTCCAATAGATGGTGCTAGAAATTGTTGCAATTCTACAATCCTTTGTTATTTTACCCTTTTCTTGGGTATTCTCCAGCCATTCTCAGAAAAATAAGTCTAAATTATGTAGGTATTGTGGGCCTTGTAGTTAAATACCCATCAAAATTTCTTGTCAATTGGTATTATATGTTGATGTCTAAATCAGTATAAAACACTGTGAGCTTAACTTGCAATCTACTTAGGGGATTCTATGATAGGTACTTAAATGTAAAATTTAAATGGTCTTGTGTATAAATTTTCTTTCCTTTCTTCTTATTTTTGAATGTCTAAAAAGGTTATAATTATACCCCCCAGCCCTTCTCAAGCTTGTGGTGGAATTGGGAAAATTTTGTTAGCCTACTGGCTTAGTTCTATAAACATATGGTCAATTGTAGTGTAATAGTAAATCTCCTATGGATCTATATATAAAGAGCTAATTGAGATTTAGTAGCTTGGGAAGTACTTGGAGCCCTAGCAATGGGTGTTTGGATGAAGAAGCACAACAAAAGTGATGTGGGATTGAAACCCAAGCTAGGGGTTTTGCAGCTAAATTAATTGGAAGAAAACTATTGGAGTTTGAGAGATTTGAAACTTGGAGGTGTTAGAAGACACCCAGAGGAAAAAAGTGTAGAGAAAGCCAATCAAAATAGAGGTCTCTAGTAATAGATATTACTTTTTATATGTGGTTGGTGGTTAATTTGTCTAGTTGGGTAGGTCAACTTGGGCTAAAGTATGCCCAAAGGAAAAATTCGTAGAGCCACGTGTGTGCATATAAATAGAAGTTAATTTTTGGAGGTTTAGATCACATCCAAGGTGAAAATAAAATTAGGTATACCTTTGAGATAGATGGTGAGCTTGAGACAACTCACCATCTAGCAAGGAGGATAACTTCCACACAAGATGTGGAGGAGTTTCTCTAATTTTTGGGTGTGGATAGCCTTGCTAAAAAAGGCCACAGTTCTAAGGTAATTTTGGGTGATTTTATTTCCTACTTTTGTGTGGTTTCGATGGGGATTCTAATCTATATATATGTTAGCCACAGTTACTCCAAGGAGAAAGGTAGTTGAACAATGGTGTCTTCCTTTCTAAAGAGCTGAGATCATTTGTTGTTGTGAGATAGAGAATTGTAGCGTCTTTTGAGGAGGTTCCTTAGATCGAGAATAATGCTTTGGAAGTCTATAAAGGAAATAAAAGAAAAGAATGTGTATGGAGAAGGGAACCATAGTTGGAAGTAGTTATTTAGGGTTGTTGGCATGCCCTAACCATAACTCGGCAAGCTCAGATATCGGGGACAAGAGGATCTAAAGTGTGTTGGAAAGTAAGGTATGTGTATCCTCTTGCTGATGTTGATTTTCTAGTCGAATCAGAGGTTTCGATTGGAAAGATTAGTATTGGACACATCTGGACTATTGGAGGGTAGCATGAGATTCAACCAAGTTGGTCCTAAATCCATCACCATTGAAGGACTAAGGTGACTAAGAAATGAGGCATATATTAGAGGAGCTTAAGGTTTGATCAATGAGGAGGAGAAGTTGTACAACCCAAGTACATTGTGGGAGAAGGTATTCAATTTAATTATTTATTTATTTTGTTTAAATTTTCATTATTCATTCATTACCAATATCAATTTATTAAAACAAATTATCACCATTTTATAATTTTTACTACATTCCCCAATTTTTATTCTTTTTTCTAAATTTCATTAAGAAGCGATAAAAAAACATAATAACAAAATAACAATAAGCAGACTAGACATTCCTCACAAATAGGCATAGCCATAACTATCTCTAGGTCTTAGAGAGAGAAAAGCCCCTCCCTCAAAATAAACAAAAATATTATTAATATAGCTTTTGATTTTTTACAAATAATAATATAATTTACATATAAATGAACAAAAAATTACAAATTGTAATTATGAATCATCTTCATTCTCCATGTCCATGAAAAAACCTTAGAAAATAGGTATTAATAATAAGATATAGACAAAAATAATTACATTATTAAATTTTTGAGAGATAATTTACAATAAAATAAGGAAAAGAATAAAATAAATTCTATCACATTATTATATGAAATAATCCTTTTACACGGTGGAACTCAAAGCGACACTTGTGAAAGACATTTTAAATAGATCAGAACACTAAATTCATAATGGTGGAGCTCTGGTTCTAGGGTTTAACTAAGCGAGGGACGGAGGGCATCAGGCACCCATGGAGACACAGGGAGGAGGGAGCTCCACTCCCTCCTATAGTAATATGGTAGAAAAAATAGGGAGAGGAGGGAGAAAGAACAAACCTCCACAACCCTTGGAGGCCAAGACAGAAAACACCGAAACTCAAAAGGTGAAAGGCAACAAAACCCATGCAGATCAAGGGGCTTGTGAAGAAGATTGTCAGGAGGAAAAAAGGAAGACAAAGGTCAGGGATTAGAGAACAGAGCCAAGATGGGGCATGTAAACCCAAGACCATATCTAAACCTCAGGTTATTCTGAATGATCTAGCTCTACAAGCACACAATGATCAGATGGAAAACTATGCCATCATATGCAAATTCATGGGAATATAGCCATCTGAGAATGTGTTATAGACTTGGATAAAATACAACTGGAAACCAAAGGGGGAGTTAAATATACATCTTGGATCCAAAGGTTTTTTTACTGTGTGTTTACGAATATGGACGACAAAGATAGGATTTTTGAAGGAGGGCCATACTTCTCTGCAGCAGCTGGTCTCTACATGAAGCCATGGACGATGAACTTCGTGTCAGAACAAGAAACCTTCACTTTGGTACCAGTATGGATTAGACTATACTCCTTACCTTTAGATTATTGGATGCCAGATCCCTTAAAAGATATAGGCAATAAATTAGGTAATTTCTTAAAAATTTCAGAAGCAACTCTATGGGGAAAATATATATCCTATGCCTATATATGTACGGAGATGGACCTATCAGGAGCCCTTCCAGATGAATTGATTCTAGAAGTCTATGATGAGTAGTGGGTTAAAACAGTTGACTATGAACATATATCGTTCAAATGTCACAAGTGTCATGAGCATGGGCACCTGTCTAGAGACTGTCCTCTTAATAGAAGGGAGGAAAACCTAAGCACTAGCAAAGGGAAAGACCAGACCAGTTTCACCAAAGTAGAAGGAAAACAAAAAGGAGGGGGAAGGAAGAAACAAAATAACCCTATTGGGAATGATAAAACAAAAAGTTACAACAAGTTTGAGATATTAGGAGAAAAAGAGATAGATGGAGGGGATCAAGAGAATACAAAGAATCATACAGCAAAGGGGAAAGGAAAAGAGACTAGCATGGAGTTCATTTAAGAATAGAACGAACATGCAACGGATCCTTTGAGTGCCATGGAAATAGAATAATACTAGGAAATGACTCAAAGTGAAAGTGGCACAACGGATCAAGACTTACAGGAGATTCTAGAAAGGGAGAACCTAGAGCTGGAAAAGTTTCTAGAACATGGAGGAAACCTGGGAATAAACTCCATCCCTCAGGAATATGTGGACAAGGTATAACTGATACTCCCTAATAAGTCACATCAAACAATTGTAGGAGTCAAAAGAGGACATGAGAACTAGGAAAACAAAGGGACTTCCTCAATAGGATTAATGACAGGAAAGCTAACAAGGAATTCAGGCAAGATGAGGTGAAGAAAAAGACAGAAAGAACTACTACTAGAGTGTAGAAAACTCATGATTGACTCAGGAAGGATGAAATACCTTTCCAGTTACTCCTTTAAAACCCCACCTCAATGAAAATTACAACCTGGAACATTAGAGGACTAGGGAGCAAAAGAAAACAAAGGAATTTAGGTGAAAGGATCAAAGAGGAAAAACGTGACATAGTATTCATATAGGAAACAAAATGCTCTGTGGATAGGATCCATGAAAAACACAACAAATGGTTAAATAGATATGAATACCTTGAAGTTAAGGAAAATAAATCTGTTGGTGGCATTATCACTCTATGGGATCCACAAAAATTTGGTGTGAATGATGCAGAGGCATCCGGACATCACCTTTCACTGATTTTCCAACTGATGGATGACAGAAAATGTTACATGATCACCAATGTGGGTGGTCCACAACTAATGAAGGACAAAATTCGACTTCTTGTAACACTAGAGGATATGAAGAAGAGATACCCAGCTCTACCCTTGATTCTTAGTGGTGATCTTAACATAACAAAATGACTCATGGAGAAGAAAGGAGGAACTAGAACACTTGGTAGAGACTTAGTTGCCTTCCAAAACTTCATCACCAACTTGAAATTGGTTGATATGGAAACAAGAAATGGAATCTTCACTTCGAATAACAAAAAAGGGGGACCTACCCAAGTAGCCTCAGGATTGGATAGATTTATTGTTTCACAGGAACTTATTCTTAGGGGAGGCAACATTACTGCTCTCATTCTTCCTTTTTGGGGTTTAGATCACTAGCCTATCTAATTGGAAGCTTCCCTTTTTGGAAAACCAAGGAACACCCCCTTCAGGTTTGAGAACACTTGGCTCACACATCAAGATTTCCTCACAAACATTGAAGAATGGTGGAAGGAAGAGCTTCACCTTCAAGTTTCAAAGATGTTCCTTCTACACTGCAGGCTCAAACACATTAAAGGTAGACTCAAAGAGTGGAATAAAAATGAATTTGGTAACATATCAAAGCTAAAGAATATGTGGAAAAGTAACTAAAAGAAATAAACCAGATTCTTATCACTAAAGGCTATACAGATGAAAGGAAAGACATAGCAGAGTCACTCCAGCAAGAGTGGGACAACAAATGTCTTCAAGAGGAGATATTCTGGAGACAAAAATCTAGAGTACAAGGGATTAAAGAAGGGGAGAGAAACACCAAATTCTTTCACAGATCCACCATAGCTCACAAAAACAACAATATATTTTTGAAACTCACAAACCAATATGGAATAGAGAGACACACTCATGAAGAGATGGAGAAGGTCGTACTCCAGTATTTTCAGAAAATCACTGAGGAAACCTTAGAAGACAGATACCAGTTTACGAAAAGATTTACTCAGTACATCCCTAAATTGGTTACTAGAGAAGATAATTTCAATCTCAATAGAATAGTAACAGAAGAAGAAATAGAAGAAGCAGTGAAAGAGATGAAAAATGGAAAAGCACCAGGCCCGGATGGCTTTAATGTAGACTTTTTGAAAGCTTATTAGATGATAGTGTACAAGACATCCCGGAGGTAGTGGAAGACTCTCAGAGATTTAGGACAGTCTTAAAGGTGCTCAATGAATCTTTCATAGCCTTAATCCCCAAACAAGAAAAGGCCACCTCTCCAGACATATTTAGAGCTATAGCATTATGTAATGTGATGTACAAAATCATGTCCAAATTCATTTCCGACCGTCTTAAACCTCTCCTCCCAACCCTAGTGTTAGAGGAGCAAATGGGCTATGTGGAAGGAAGACACATTTTAGATAATATAATTCAAGCACATGAATGGTGCATTCACTCATTACCAACAAACAGGTAGGAATGATTATGCAGCTAGACATAGAAAAGGCCTATGACAAGCTTAGTTGGTCATACATAAGAGCAATATTAAAAGCCTATGGCTTTGATCACAATTGGATTAAATGGGTTATGGCACTAGCTATGATAGCCAGCTGTTCAATTCTTCTCAATGGCTCTCCTTCAAGAACCTTCAAGCCTTCTAGAGGACTCATGAAAGGAGATCCTCATTCTCCTTTCCTTTTCATTCTAATGATGGAAGGGTTGGGGAGTGCTATCAAAGCTGCTAAGGAGGAAGGGAGAATTCAGGGTTTGAGACTCAATCAAGGTGGGGACATGGTGACACATCAACAATTTGTGGACGATGCCAAGTTTCAAGGCAGACCCACTGCCAAGGAAGCCAAAGCATTCAAACATATTTTGAGTGGGTTTTCTAGGGCAATTAACTATATGTAAGTATTACTAAATCTAAGATTTTCTTTTTCAATATGGATATTTCACGACAAAGAAAACTTTGCAGAAGTTTGGGCTTTCAAAGGGAGTCACTGCTTATGAAGTACCTGGGAGTTCCTCTCATTGACAAACCACTTCACAAAGGTATCTGGGAGCCTATTATTAATAAGCTAAAAGACAAGATTAGAAAATGGACAAATAGAGAACTAAATCTTGCAAGGATACTAATTCTAACTAAGGCTATCCTACAAAGTATCCCTATCTATATGCTATCTACCATTCTAACATCAACTGGTGTATCTACTAATATAAGAAACATTCAGAGAGACTTTCTCTGGGGAAAAGTTGAAGAAAAGAAGAAATGGACCCTTGTGGCATGAGACAGAATGTGCAAACCTAAGTCCCATGGTGGCTTGGGTCTTCATGACCCAAGAATTCTTAATAGAGTTCTTGGTGCCAAAATCTGGTGGAGATGGCTAAAAGAAATACAAGCCCCCTAGGAAAAACTTTGGAAGGAAAAATATGCTAGCGAATGGCGGGAGAAGAATCTAATTAGAATGACAGGAAAAGTAAAAGGTTCCGCAATTTGGAATAGGGCATGGGAGAACAGGTCCCTAGTACGAAATCATAGTTTCTAAGAGATCAAAAGTTGTAACCTGGCTTGGTTTTGGGAGGATAATTGGCAGTAGGAGGACAATCTTTGAAGTGAAGAATTAGTAGACATTCACACTGATACCATCAACAAAGGATTAAGGTGGGTAAGTGACTACTGGGATCAATCAAGGAACAATGGGAAATGGAGAACATGGAAACTTCCAGATTACAGAGGAATGGGCATGCTGCATACTTAAGCTATAACCCTTGAAGGTCTTTTAGACATGAGACAAATCTTAAACTCAAACTTGAACGATCAACTAAGACGGGGAAAGAACAAGGAAGGTCTCTTCAACTTTAGGGAATCCAAAAGGATAGATGGAGGGTTTAACCTTTCAAACATAGATAAGAAGTGGAAAGAAATCTGGGAAAATCCTCATTGGATGAAAGTCAAACGTTTCAAGTGGCTAGTTCACCAGGGCAAGATTCAGACATGGGATAATCTTAAAAAAAAGGCTTTGTTGGTCCCTCAAGATGTCACTTATGTAGACAACAGGAAGAAACTACAAATCATCTCCTGAATAGATGTACTTTCACCAAACACTTTGGAATTGGGTTGGAGAAGTCTTCGAGCAGACAAACAGAGATGTTAATGACATCATCACAACTTTGAAGAATTGGCAATTTTTTTTTTTGAAAAATGAGATCATAAAATCTGCTTGGATGCTCTCTAAGGATTCATAGTCTGGAATGTCTTGAAGGAGCACAACCACAGGATTTTCAAGGAGAGAGTGAGTCCAGTGGGCAACATACTCAAGCTAATCTTTAAGCAACTCAAATAAACTGTTCATATCCTATGAGGTGCAACTACAGGTAAACCCATTGGTCAAAGAGATGCTAGAATTCTGGAGAAGTTAGAGCTCAAGGTTAATCCCCTCACGGTTCAATGTAGATTAACAAAAAACCCTGAGCAGAAAAGTCCTCTTGGCAACCCCCTTCTTATGGCTTTTTAAAATTTAACATAGACGAGGATTCAAAAGGGAATCTAGGAGAAGCTGGTTACGGAGGGGTATTGAGGGATGAGGAAGGAAACATACAAATCATCTTCCATAGTTATCTAGGACAAGCAACCAACAACATGGCTGAGCTCATGGCGATGGAATGTTTCCTGGAAATAACGTTCAAGTACAACATTCACAATGTGATTATTGAGGCTGATTCGGAATTAGTCATTAACTCAGTGAAGAGGATAAATGCTGGCACTGCCCCTAACAAAAATATCAGAACATTGGCAACTTCTGCAAGTCTACCAAATAATTCAAGCACACCTAAGAATGATGAGAACTCTTAGGTTGGTGCATGTTAATAGGGAAGTGAACAAATTTGCAGCTTGGCTCGCCAATGAGGGAGTACGAAACAAGAATATCGATTTATGCTGCTGGTGGGAGGAGATAACAGATGATAGGTTGAAGGAGGGATGCTCATCCACGACCCTTAGCGATCGAAAACGGAGCCATAGAAATGGGGTCTAGTTGATCTAGAATCTTCATGAAGAGTTATGACATATAAGCAACCCTTTTTAGGATGCAATTATATGGCAGCCTCATTAACTTAGGTAACGACAAACCGAATGTCTCAGGGGAATGGCTGGAAGGAGGGTTCTTCATCTCCCTTTGGCCCATGGACTGGAGCCCAGATTTTCTCGATAAACACAAAACCTCAGCTTTTTTCCGGGTGAATAGCTTTACGACCATCGGAGTGGTTTCCGGTATATCGCATGCTCATCAAGCTAGAAGTAGTTTTTCACAATCCGGAGCAATTCCACTCAACATATGACACGTGGCTAAGGGCGGGGAGGAATTTCCGCCTTCATCCCATGATAACTGCCAGTGCTCTCAGGTCGTACTATATGATCTTTAACGGTTAGATCTAGTGAGGCTAATCCATGGCCAGGATTTTGCGCGCATGTTGGTGGGCCCGAAACAGTGCTTATGTCTCGAGCTATTCGCATGACCTCTCGAGGATTGCATGGAAATGATGGATTTGTGGTGGTTAAAGTGATCAAAAGATAAGTCAAAAATGGACCCAATAGGATTATAGATTATGGTCTATTGGGTCATCAGGTCTGATTGGTTTGTTAAAAGGTGTGCTTGTTGGTCACCCGATATGTTTTTCATCCACTGGATCTTTAGATCAGGATCCAATGGTCTGTTTTGGACTGCTTGTTCGTTTTGGCGGGCTTGCGTCCCTGGGTTCGCTTTGTAGTATTTTGACCATCAATTGGGGTAGGCCTGTCATATTGATGGGCCTCACCGCTGTAGTCACCTTTTGTACACTATTTCTCTTTTTAATTGATTAGAAGTTAGAAAAAAAAGAAAAAAGAAAATAATGCTTTTACACATATGTAATATCATATACAATAATCACTTTTCGGATGTGTAAAATTTGTATTCTAAAGTATTGAACTTTAATTTGTACTTTAATATAATAAATTCTTGTTTTTTCTGCAAATGACAACAACATCATGAATGAATTTGAATTCTCGCAAGAACCACTATTCAATGAACATTGTTCTCTAATTAATCATTCCTTATAGTTAGATAGAATTTCTATGATGATAGAATTTTAAATGTTTGTGTTTTTATTTTATGTAATGTATGTGTTTGTTTGTTTATGCTCTTGTTTGTGTATAAACTCTAGAACACGAGAAAGGCTTATATTAGAATATTCTGTATGGATGGTCATTGCCCAAATTGACTATTGACTTGATACAAGCCACATTTACGACGATTTTACACACATAAAATATAATATCCAAGAATTACACTTCCAATTAATTGAATGTGTATTAAACTATATATGTTCAAATTAGCATTTAGTTTAACAAAATTTCATTTATTTTTGCAAATGACCATGGTTTTTCTTTGTGAGTATCAATATTCAATGCAGCTTTGAGAATCAAATTACTGTATAAGTATTTTTAGTAATTATATATTTATAATTAGTTACAAATGGATTTTTCATGATGATAGGGTTTTTTATTTTTGTATTTTTATTTTATGTAATGTATTTACTTGTTTGTCTTTTCTCTTTTTTGTGTTTATATGTCTATGAATTCTAGAACATGGAAAAAAATTTCATTATAATATACCATATGGAAGGTCACAAAAAAAATTGTCTATAAACTTGATACAAATAAATTCTATGATGATTTTAATTGAATTGAATGCTTGCATTAACTTATCCATGTACAATTTAATTAAATTTCACTTACTTTAGTAATTGACCATGACATCATGAATGACAAATTTTTATTTTTGTAACAACCACCATACTATTCAATGTGTATTTGAAAATCATACTCTTTTATAATTATTTATAATTAATATATTTTTTTTCCTTAGGAAAAACTGTAATTTTATTAATGAGAACAAAATTACATGTTGTAGATGCAGATAATGTATTCAATCATGCCAATCGAAATTGGTGATCACAGAGACCAAAAATACAACTCCAAAATGGTTGTAAACATGTTACCCTTCTCTCCATTTCCTCTTTTTAACCTTTCACCATTATCCTTAGGAAGGAGTGGTCGTTACAAATGCTAGCTGGGTCCCTTCATTCACCCTTGGATTTTCCTTATCTGAATGTGAACTTTCAGATACATGATGGTATTTTGAGTCCCCTGTCTCCATTGCTACAGGGATCATCTCCCGCCTCAATGTGTGTGCTGGAGTTCTTGAAACTTCATGATTAACACTTCCCTTTTCTGCTTTTTCTCTTGTATTTTGTGCTTCTTCATTGGTAGGAGGATCAATTTCTTCATCTTCCTCTTCTTCGTCAGGCTGACGTGGGAATTTCCATCCCTTCGGTTGCTTTATTGTTTTCTTCCTCCTTTGAGGCACTTTCATGGCATCAGGACATGAATTTTGTAGATGTCCCATCTGTTGGGTTATTCAACATCTAAATGTTGTGTTCTCAAAATCTAGGAATTGTGTCGAGTACTGCTTGTTGTGTGTTGTGAGGATATGATCTGACAATCCTTTGTTGATGTCCACCTCTACACGAATTCCGATGATTGTGTAGATTTAGATAGAGGAGGAATGACCTATTATAGAGTGCTATGAACCCAGCATTTTGGACTACCATGTGAGTCCATCATCAGGGGATGAGTCAATAGATATTCTCCAGATATTAATGATGTATC
>APFE031003996.1:0-24269 GCA_000404065.3 Pinus taeda | reverse complement strand
TATTTATTTCTTTGCTTCATTATTTATTTATTTTATTTGATTAATTTATTAATTTTTTTTTGTAAGCTTCAGTAGGACCTTCTTATTTTCGAGTTTTTCCATGTCCATTACTCACCCCATTTCCGGGGAGGGTAGCACAAGAATCGAACCCAAGATCTCTGGCTCGGTGAGACTTCATTTCCACGGCCATTTCCAATTGACCTACCCCATGCAGACAATTTATTTCTTTATTTAATTTATATTTTAATTAATTAATTAATCCTTACAGATTTGGTGAGTTATTTTGCTATAATATAATCTATAATTCCTAGAGTTAATTTTTTATTGTTTAGATTTGTGTAATTACGGCTATATGCATTTTATTAGTTATATATTAATTTATCAAATGATTATATGTGAAGTAATCAATTACTAATTTATGTTTTAGTTGTTAATTGTTTTATTGTTTAAGGAGGATATTATATAATTGACGTTTTTGTTATTTATTATACTAATTTTTTATGAGAGGAGGGAATAGGTTATTTTAAGGGATATGAGTTAATTATTGTTTTTTAAGATTTCAAGTAAAGGCTTCCAGGTGTTTCTTACTTTGAATCCATCGTCTCAGTCCAAGTTGTTCTTCATTTTTTCTATTTCAATGGCTTATTTGATTTTGCTTTTAAGATAGTGGCCTTCTTTTCTACCAGATTGACTTCTTCCATGTAGATGTAATGAGAGGAAGAGTGAACATGTTCTGCTAAGGCCGATTTTGAGGTCCTTTCTCTTCTTAAGTTGGCAGTGTGTTCTTTAATTCTAATATTAAGAGGCCTACCTATTTCACCTATGTATTCCTTACCGCCTGAGTAAGGAATCACATAAACACCTTTTTGAAGGTTAGGGTTTATGGGATCCTTGACTCAATTGAATAACTGTCTAGTCGTGTAGATTTTCTCCTCAAATATTTGTGTATATTTCTCTATGTATCGTCGTAATATGTTTCCAATGGCTTCTATCACTTTATGGAGCTAAAAATGTAGTGGTAGATTGTGTAATCTAACCCAAACTGACAGTCTAGATACCACAATTATATTGGTGTCAAAATCTGGGAACCTAGGGGTGACAAAAAGTGCCGCAAATCCCCAAAACCATTGACCCTCATGCAATATTTATTCAAAATCCTCTCACAATGCAAATTTTACTATGAAAGACCCCCTAGAACAAATGTGAATCTGACAGTTTATCATCCACTTTGTGAATATCCAATGGAAGAGATCGACTTTTTTTGGCCAAAAACTGTTGAATCTCAATGGCACTGGTTGAAATTCATATATGGTATACAAATAATTTGTTTATGCTAGATCTACAGTCATTAATGGGATTTGATTTAGTTGTTCCACTAAATAGGTGTTAGGTAAATTGTGTGTCTGATATGGTGTTATCGAGGCAAAAAAATTCCTTTGACGATATCTATGAACGAAAAGCCTCCATTAAATTTCCCTTGATTCAATTTTGTTCCTTTGGGAATAATAGATCCAGACACTCCCCCTACACCCTTTGAATTTCTTGGTTGAGGTGATCCTCCCTGAAGCTTCATGTTCAATATGATGGTGGATGACGGGAGGATGTTATAATCTTGAAACTTCACATCTTCCTCCATGGATTTTGCACCGAAGATAAGACTTTGTAGGATCATCGTGATACCCAAAGTGTGCATGATATTTTCCTATAATTGTTTGATGTGATCTGTTGCCCAAACCCAAAATAATATTGAGTTTCCGTCAGGGGATTTTATAAAAAAAATGGAAGGCTACCAGATTGAGAGGCCATAATTGTGAGTCACAAAGATCTAAAGTTGAATCAATGGATAAGAGTTGAGCTGCAAAGAGTGAGAGGGGTTTCTATGGCAGTATTGACTTCATAAGTGATGGTAAAACCACTGAACCCACCCACTTTAATGGAGGAAAATTCTGATCTAGCAAAAAGGGAAGCAAACTCTCTAGAGCTAATGCTACTACTCCATTTTGACAACCTATTGTGCTCAAGGGATTGAGAATATCCAGGTTCGGGATATTTAACGATAGATCTATAAAATGAAGTGTTTGAGGTGGAAGATTCATTTCTGTAGCCAAATTGTTTCCTTCAGATTTGACTGATATTTCTCTTGTGACTAAGAGCAAACAGTTATAATATTTCTGCTCCAGAGTCGCCTTAATCCTACATAGGTCCATTCCCAACTCATGAAAGTGACACCCTTCACTTCCTTCTATGACATCATGCACATACGGGGTGAGAATATACTGTACACAACATCCTGGTGAATGATACTATCGATGACCTAGGCTATCAGTCTCCATCCCCGCATAGGTGACCGAAACCAATATTCACTCCATTCAAAAACTTCTTTATCAGACCTGTGAGAAGTGAGATTGCGCCCTAGTGATGACACAGAAGGTGGATTTGATGTCTGAAGAAACCTGATCAAGTAAGTAAAGCGAAAAGACTGAGAAAACCTAGCCATCACACCAAGCTCGTCCTCTTAACACAGTTTCGTTGTCAATCTTTAATTTGATTATTTCATTAATATATTATTATCTTACATTTTAATCAATTTTTTTATTTAATTCAATCATTGTAAGTTCATAATTAGTGTATTAGCTAATTATTTTTTTATGGTACAAAATGGATGGAGTTTATAACTTTTTAAATCTATTTAGTATAAAAGAGAATTTTCACAAATATTTTTAAGATACAAATGACCGTGACAATATCACAAGTAACAATGACTATGAATTTTCCTTGTAAGAATCATCACCATTTTTTGTATGTTTGAAAATCACAAGTTTTCATGATTGATTTTAATCGAGATATACTTTTCAACAAATAAAAATAATCACAACATCAGAGGTGACTATGATCATGAATATTTTTTTAACCACAATCATTCAATGTAAAATTAAAAATATATCAAATAGCCCTAATGATGATGATAAATGGAAACAAAATAAACATAAACTTAAAAAAATAATTTACAAATTGATGTTTTCTCATGATAGAGTTTTAAATGTATGTGATTTTATTTTATGCTATGTATTTGTCTGTTGCACATTTGGTTGTTTGTTTTTGTATAATATTTTTACACATGTAATATCATAGACAATATTTACTTTTAGAATGAGTAGAATCTGTATATTAACTTATTAATCTTTAATTTGTTCTTTAATTTAATAAAATCTTATTTTTTCAACATCATGAGTGAATTTGAAGTTTTGTAAGCACCAATATTCAATGCACAATATTATTTATAAGTGTTTTTAATTAATATTATTTTTATAATTACTTACAGGTTGATGTTTTATGATTATAGAATTTTAAATGTTTGTGTTTTTATTTTATGAAATGTATGTGTTTGTTTGTTTATGCCCTAGTTTGTGTATAATTTTAGAACACAAGAAAGGCTTTCATTAGAATATCCCATATGGAATGTCATTTCCCAAATTTCCTATTGGATTGATACATTTATGATTATTTTACACGTAAAATATAATATGCAATAATTACAATCCCAATTAATTGAATGTGTATTAAACTATATATGTTCAAATTAGCATTTAGTTTAATAAAATTTCATTTATTTTTGCAAATGACCATAACATGATGAATGACTATGGATTTTTGTAAGTATGACTAGTCAATTAATATTTGAGAAGTATTTTTAATCAACATATATTGATAATTAGTTACAAATCCATGTTTTATGATGGTATAATTTAGATGTTTGTGTTTTTATTTTATGTAATGTATCGGTTTGTTTGTTTGTGTTTGTATGTCTATAAATTATTGAACACAAAAAAACATTTATTAGAATAACTTCATACAAATAAGTTATATGATCAAATGCAATAATTACACTTCAAATGTATTGAATGCTTGCATAGCTTATCTATACTCAATATAGTAAAAGTTCACATATTTTTGTAAATGACCATGACATCATGAATGAAATTCTATTTTTTTTCTAACCACCACTATTCAATGTGTGTATTTTAAAATCACAATTATTTTTAATTAATATATTGTTATAATTAATTACAATTTTATGTTTTATGATAGAATTTCAAATGTTTGTGATTATAGTTTATTTTGTGTATATGTTTGTGTTTGCACATATATAATGGTTTTACCCATACATAAAGATTGTATATAACAATTACACTTTAAATTAGATGAATTTGGGTATTAACTTATTTTATGTGAAAATTTATGTGCAAATTGATATTCAATTTAATAGAATCCCATTTATTTCTACAAATGATCATCACATCTGAATATATATTTCGATAATAAAAATAACTATAACATCACAAATGATTATGATGATAAACATTTTGCAAGCACAACTACTCAATACATTTAAAAACATATACCACAAAATATTTATCATAATTTGGAAGAAGTTATGTACTTTAGAAATCAATTAGCTAGAAATTGATGTTTTATAATGATAGAATTTTAAAATTTGTTTTTTGTTTTCTAGTTCGCCGTAAGGCGTTCCCTCTAAGATAAACTTTCCTCCTTGCCCTCATGTCATCTCTCTGCTTCATCCGATGAAGTGTTAGACGATTGGAGTGTCTCCCACGGTTGATTCAATAATCGAGTTTATTGGTGTGGGCATTGGTGTACGTGTTGGGCATGCATCTTATCACGAATATTCGGTGGTCTCATCCAGCGGTAACTTCATCACCAGGTTCCAGATCAACGGACAATAGAACCGAAGGATGGTACCAACTCATCCAGCGGTAGCTTCATCACTAGGTTCCAGATCACCAGACAATATAACTGAAGGATGGTACATAGTTTTGCAGGGAAAGTCGAGCCAAGGCCACCTCCATCTCGCGCCTCTGGGTCATCCAGGAAGACCTATGGAAGAACCATTATTTTTCATACAAAGTGGCCTTCGTTGGACTTTCAGGCAGTGGTTTCAGGTAGAACCGAAGGCTGCTACATGTTGTTGTAGTAGAAAAGTCTAGCCAAGGCCACCTCCATCTCACGCCTCTGGGCCATCGAGGAGGACCTGTGGAAGAACCCCTTCGTTGGACTTGCAAGTAGTGGTTCTCGTGGTGAATGAAGGAAGACGTTACAGGAAACTTGATGCTGAACTCTCAGATGCATTGATTTTGATGGATATGTGGACTTCTTTCATTGCAGGTTGTTTCCGCGAATCCTTATTCAAAGTGTTCTTGTGCCACAGGTGAGCTATCTTGGGATAAAACTTGTGCATCTGTGGATTCGTTTTTTCTTTTTATTTCACTCGTTATAATCAAATGTAGTGGAAGTTAGTCTAAGCATTCTTAACAAATGGGAGGGTTTTACTTGGATGGTTTCTAATAAGGTCTTTGTGTTTTATTTACTAAATCCATTCTTGCATTAATAATTGAATTTAACTCAGTTTACCTCTATCTAATGTTGTCTTTTTGCATATGGCAATTCAAAGCAGCGTATGGTGTATTTGATACCTTTCTCGCCTACCAAATTGATGGTACAAATTATGTTTTACATTTAAACATATGTTTTTGATTGAAACATCATAGGTGAGTTCTGGATCACCTGATTATCAAGCTAGATTCTGTTCTGAAGATGTCATCGTTCAGTTTGATGGGAAACCAACTAAAAGCATGCAGGAGGTGAGTTGGAGCATGCTTTTTATAATCAACAACACACAACAATAAAGAAATGTCATGATTTCTAATTTCTTATATAAATTGGGTACAAATTATGTTTTACATTTAAACATATGTTTTTGATTGAAACATCATAGGTGACTCCTGGATCAGCAGCTTATCGAGTTGGATTCTGTCCTGGAGATGTCGTTAAGCTTGATGGGAAACCAACTAAAAGCATCAATTAGGTGAGTTGGAGCATGGTTTTTATAATCAGGAGCACACAACAATAGAGAAATGTCATGATTTCTAATTTCTTATATAAATGGGCTACAACAATCGGGCTACAACAGATTGTTGAGATAATGGGTGACAAAGTTGGAGTGGCTTTCAAAGTAATTGTGAAGCGATCAAATAATATACAATTGACCTTGTTTGAAACAACATAGGTGACTCCTGGATCACCTGCTTATCAAGCTGGATTCCGTCAGGGAGATGTCGTCGTTCAGTGGATGGGAAACCAACTAAAAGCATCAAGGAGATAAGTTGGACCATGCTTTTTATAATCAGCAACACACAACAATAGATATGTCATGATTTCTAATTTCTTATATAAATGGGCTACAATAGATTGTTGAGATAATGGGTTACAAAGTTGGAGTGGCTTTGAAAGTAAATGTGAAACGATCAAGTAATAATATAATTGACCTTGACTATAGTGCTAGAGGAAGCCAACCCAAATCTATTTTGAGTACGGAGGGTAATATGCATTTTCTTTGCATTAACTGGATTGGGTTTCTGTGAAGCAATTCATCGTCTATTGAAGGTAGCAGTGAGAGGGTCAGCGGTTTGCATCAACTACCTTCACAGATGTGATTGAGAGCTCCAAAATGAACCCATTTTTCTTTTCCATGCTGAATTTAAGAGATCTACCAGTCCCAAGGCACGTGAAAGGAAGCTGCGTCTTGGGCTATGGATGAAGTAATAATGCTACTCAGAGTTAAAAGATTCAGAAGGACTTCACTAAGCATTTCTTGATATTTTTGTACATAGGAAGTTTAACTTCTCTATTGAGTCGTTTCAATTATATCCATTGGACTTTTGGCAGCGCTGAGGTTTCTTTTGATTTTGTGTTTGGATATTGCTACGTTTTGGTTGAGCAGATCCAACAAATTTCTTTGTTATTCTTATTTTTCCACTTCTCTTTATTTTTCAAGTGCTAACCTCATTTTAAATTAGGCTTGTTTTCTTATTTTCCAAGTTCTAACCTCAGTGTAAATCAGGCTTGTTTGCTCAGGTTTGACCTGTTCTAAATTGTTGATCTAGATTGACCAAGTTTTGACTTGAAAAATGAAATTGTACTTTTGCTGAATTGAATTATTTCTCCTAGAAGAAAATGTGGGGTTTTCTCCCCAGTTTGGGTTTCTTAGGTAAAAAAATTTGGTGTTTACTGTGCATGCTTTTTCTACTGTGATCTTTAATGTGTCCGTTGCATCTATTGTTGAATTTTCTGACTGTAGTTGCTTAATAATGTTTCGAAAATATCATTGGAAGTAATTATCAATGGCAGAAAATTGTGCTTGTCTAAACTAGCACTAGAAAATCAACAAATTTTGCTTCATTTGGAGAGTGCAATGGACCTTCTTATGAGATTGAAGAAATCTGGTGGAATTCTTGATCAGAACTATTGCTTGATTGACAGCAGCATGAACCTTGTGTTGTACAACATTTGTATTCACTGTGAAGGATTTAAGGAGCAGTGATGTTGTTTTAGCTGAGCCTACCAAGGATTATCAAATAAATTGTTTATTGGTCACTGTGGTATACATTCTTTTGATCTTGTTTTCTCCCTTAATTGTAAGTGCATAAAAATATTAGATTCATAAGACAAGGTACCATTAATCATGTGAGTCATTAATCATTAAGTGCAAAGCCTGGATATTCAAGCATGTATTCTAGCTGAAAAAATTAATAGAAGTAGGAAGTCCAATTGACCAATTTGTTTTACCAACTATAGATCTTTCAAAATCACATGTATTACTTTGTTTAGGTTCCCAAGACCTTTTAGGAAAAATTAATAAGCATTGAGTCAATCATTAGATTTAGATGATTTGCACAAATGAAGCTTCTATCAAATGGCTTAAACAAAGCAATATTAATTCAATAATTAATAATAAAAAATATAGTCTTAGGCACCCTAAATCAACTTCAATTTATGTAGTTTTAGAATTTCATTTATGCTACATCTATGAATCTTATTTAGATTTGCCCCGTTCCTGTTCTTCAATTTATGCCTTACGGCGTTTCTTTGCAACCTTAGGTGCAAATGCTAGTATTGATTTATTTCTTGTGTTCTTTTTTTTCCTTTTTGTGTCATGAGTTTATGCATACATAATATCAGAAGAAAAAGAGGAAAAAGTTGAATCTTGTATTTTAACTCACTTATGTTAAATTTAATTTGTTTACAAATATTTTAATCAAAATCTATTTCAAAAATACAAATCTAGAGTTGAATTTTTATGGTTAGATTTATATTTGTGTTTAATTTAATAAATTGTTTTTCAAAGGAAACATAAATTTCTTTTAAAAAATATAAAAATTTATTTTTTAAACATGCTAAGGGTGCCTTGGTAGGTTTATATTATGACCTTTTTAATTGAATATTCCCCTAACATGTCAAAGTGGGTCAAGTGATGTGGCATATGATAGTGCAAATATTTATTTTTATTAATATAAAAGAAAATTTGGATTTTTCTGTTATGATTCTTGAAAAACTATTAAAGGCTTTAATGTGATTAGACTTCTAATTCACACAGAATAAGTTGTGCCCAAGAAGAAGAAAGATAAAAAAAAAAAGTAAAAATAAGGGTTCTCATTTTTGCTAGAGTTGAATTGTTGGTTTTGCAAACTACCAAGAAAACACATGACACAAAATAAAAATGTCATGGGTGAAAATCACTTAAAAGGATTATTGGAGATAAAAGGGGTTGGATAAAATATAAAGGTATATTGGGAAAGAGTGATTGTACTCATACCCCCAAAGTAGCAAGATGTTGCTAAGGGTCAAGGAAATGTAAATTGGAAACGTACTACTATATGTTCTCCTGGGAAGTATTAGTTAGAGCTTTCGGGGAACTTCTTAGAAACATAGTTATTTTGTTGAGGAATGCAATAGCCTTCAATTTATTTCAACAATAAAATCTTAGATAATTATATTCTAAAAAAGAATACACTTGAATGTGTGCAAAGATGCAAAAGGAGATTATATAATAATTAATAAGCATTGGGGGATAATATATAAACATGCACAAAGAAATAATACACTTGAATGTGTAAAATATGGATATTATATACTAAATTAGACAAGATTGTTTGGATGGATAAATATATAAACATGCACATTAACCCTTATTCACCACTAAAAAGATAGTTTGTTGTAAGATACTACAGAAAATAACTATTGCAGGTAAGAAAAATAAATTTATACATAGTTTAACTTGTGGAAAAATAAATGTATACCTATTTTAGCTTGTTATAGGTCAAAGGATTGCAATCATATCAATTGGCCATGGAACAAGCAATCTTTGGTAAAGTAATAATAGGGCCTAAAGGACAACCTTCTCAAACTCCCATGACAAGGGTTCAACACTCCTCTTTCCTAATTTGCATATTCTCTTCTTCAAAGAAAATGATAGTAATAGTAAATTATATACAATCATTATGCAAAAGCAAAATATATAGAGTTGACATGAATATCTAATGTGTACTCATACAATATAAATAGAACAAATATTGTAGTATTGTAAACTTTTGATGGAACCACTTCATTACACACAATAACAAGTAAATAGACTGTATAAATTGTTCTTATGAATAAAAGGACATATTTATATTGGTGGGGCTATAAGATGGCCAAAACTATTTTCTCATAATTAAATATTATCGTTAACAAAGAGAGGGTAAATCCCTTGAATTTAAATCGATATACATGCATTTTTTTGAGTGTCAGGCATTTTTGGAAAAGCCCTAGATAGATATGGGTTTTATTTAAACTTGAAAAACATTAAATTTCCTTGTGGCCATCATCAAGAGAAAATTGGAAATGAAATTGAAAACCTGTAGAAAAGAAGCATTGGATAAGTAGGACAAAGCGTATATGAAAAAACTTGCATGAATTTTGACCCCAAAGCAATGTCACAAGATAATCCAAGTTGATCATAGACTAACCTACACACAGAATAAAGAAATTTCTTAGTGTGGATGGGAATCACTCTAAATTAATTAGGCAAAGAATGTTATAGAGGGATTTGAGATAAGTAGATTCTAACCTTAGTAAAATAGATGACTTCCTTCAATTCGATACTTTGTTGTAAAGGGAATAACATTAGTATTGTACATATATTCTTGTACAAAGAAAAATTATATCGAGATGAGAATTGAGTTACAGTTTAATCATAGAGTGAAAATTTTGGAAAGTTTGTATAATAGTGGAAGCAACTCCATGTATGAAGGGTAGTTCATTTTGAAATCATTAAGAAAAATAGAAATTATGCTGAAATGCTTTGAGGGAACCATAGCCAATGTATGATACATTACAACCACAAAATTAGAAGTCAAAACTTACAATAATATACCTGATATGCAAGAATGTCTATACTATAACAAACATAAGTGAATGTAGATGAACCAAAGACCTTGTGATGGCTTACTAAAGGATTTTATCCATACCACATTTTACAAGGAGTCTTTTTCTAAGATCGTGAGATCCACAAAAGTTTTTCACATACAAAGCACATAATATCACATCATCCCCAAACACAAATGTTATTTTTTTCAAAAACCTCATTGAGAAAACTATATTCAATATAGTAATTGCATTCTTTCAACTGCGTAGTTTGTTGAGAATTGTATGGAACTATTCCCTAGTATTGAATCCCATGCTTCTAGAGATATTTTTCATAAACATTAGAGTACATTATCTTCCATTAACAGTATTAAGAGAGAAAATATGTGATTATACTCCATATCCAATCCATACATGAAAATCCTTAAAAGTTTTGAAAGCTTGAGATTTACTTTCCAATAAGGCACCCAAGAAAATCCAGTGTAATCAACAACACAATTCTTCATACATTTACTTTCATTACCATAAGGAGAAGGCATACGACCACACAAATTAAAATATATATGTCCAACGTTTCTACATGAATAAAGGGGCCTTGCTAGCGAATGTGAACAGGGAACAATAGATTTCTTAGATTACTAGCGAATGTGGACAACGAGAAATTTATCCCAACAATAATATGAGATAAATAAGAAGTTAGAAATGATTATGCATAGCTATAGACCCATACAAATAAGGAAGTGGAACATCCCACATATATTTAGTAGGGTACTGAATTAACATATTTAATGCTTAAAGTAGTTAGGTATAACAAAGGAAACGTGTTGAGTTCGCATTCCTTGAGAATTAAGTCACCCTTGAAGAGGAAGGGGCATGACTAAGTAGAACGAAAAATGAGATAATATTGATGGATAGTCTATGAGCTCTTGGTAGAATAAGCAATGTTCCAATGTAAATAAGCCTGATAACTTTCCACGTAATAGAGAATTTTTTTGGGTTGAATATTTAGAGTGGGTTAATATTCCATGGTTTTTCAAAATAAAAAGTAAAAAATAGTTGTCATTTTTGACACATTTTTTTAATTTATTTGCTCAAATTTTATAGTTTAAAATTATTTTGATTAAAAATCATTAGAAATCTCAATATTTTTATGAAAATATCATTAAACATTTTACATTATACATATTAGTGAGCACTAATTTTAGACAAGGTGCATAATCTTTAAAATAAATTTACATCCTTGAAATTCTTTGTTACTAGAGAGAACCCTTCGAGAAGAAACAAAAAAACATGGCACAATTGTGGAAAATATATAAAAGAATTAAGTGAGTAAAAGAGATGAATAACATAGGACATTTTTGAATAAAACTAACATATGGGGAATAACTAACAAGGAATAAAGTTGTGGGTCATTTAATGTTTGCATGTTGTGAGCCTTTGTTACATAGTACTGATGAAAATCGTCAATGTAAAGGGTGTGTGCATCTCCTGATATTTTTTCTTTGAAATTATGAAAGACAATTTAAGATGGTTAAATGTAATTTTATTACAATTTAGTGAAAGAAACAATGGATTCTTCTTTTATTTTGTTAATTTTTTTATGCATGTTGAAGTTTATTTCACCTTCATGGCTTCTATTGATCATAACCAAAAGTGAAGGAATTTTCCATTGTACATAGATAATAAAAATATGAACATTTTTAGTAGAAGAGTTGCAATAGGAGGTGATGTAGGTGTTACATCTCCTAAACAATGTGTGTTGTTGAACCATTATCTTCTTCTTAATGAAAAGTATTACCTTTCCTATTGAGTGTATATCTATTTTATTAGATTTCCATATGTTTTAATTTTTTTCCTAAAATATATTTATTAATTTATCATTAACGATAAAAAAATATGTTTTTATATTGTAATATAATTTTCTTCAAAATCACGTGGAAAGTGCCTTGCATATCTCGCACTCATTCGAAGGGGGATTTTCATGGACAATGACGTTAGAGAAACATTAATATGTGTATAAATGGTTTCAATATATTTTGGTTTGTATCCCTTAAATTCCATTCCTAAGGAAATAAATGGGAATGCATTCGAGATTTCCATAGTTTTAATAAAAAAAATCTCATAGACTGTACATTGTACACTGGAAGTCAGTGAAATCCATTCCATTGAATCAACAATGCCTTAGATTTCAATACAAAGCACCAAAACAAGAAGAAATATTAAAAAATTCATATATATATATATATATATATATATATATATATATATATATATATATATATATATATATTAGTGATTTAGAAAAAATGGGAATACATAATTTACAAATCTAAAATACATGTAAATAAATTTGTGGAAACATATTTATGATTCCTTCATTTTGTTATGTTGATAATGTGTATACCTTATAATAGGATTTCTATAATTTTAATTTAATTACCAATAGTCAACAGGTTGATGCTAGAGATTCAATAACAAATAATTAATATTTTTAATATCAGACATTAATATAAGGTTGATATTTATTTAAAATGTTGTTATGATCTCTATTCACTCTCAATTTAATTAAAAACAATTGTTTCAAAATAATTTAAAATATATTATATATAGAATATATTGACTATGAATTGATTTATTGGTTTATTATAACTATTGTGACCATAATAATTAAACGGATTGAAAATTAGTATATCCATCAAACATGATAAGAGGCAAAACACTAACCCTAGGGTTTATATATATGCCGTTAAACCAGGAAGTTAAGAAAATTCATAAAGTTGACTAAAAGTGTATCTTTATTAATTATTATTATTGATGTATGTATATATTATTAGTGGAGAGTTTATATAATATATAAATATATAAATGATATACAAATTATGTTTGTCCATGGCACATTCACCCACTAATATGTACAAAAAACATTATACTTCTTACATACCATGGCTTAAGAAATACCAATTCCCAATAGATTGTTGATATGCCATTTTTCTTGGAATTAATTAATTTGAGATAATTTAATTAATAGGGTATATCATTGATATGCCAATGTTACCAAGATATTCCAACATATTCCATTGGATTTAAATATCTACGATGAACCTAATAATTAAATTATAACTATGGAAGGTATATTCTTACTATAGCATAAGTATAGGCATACCTATTTTGGAAATTATTTCCAACTTAAGTTAAAATAAAATATTAAGATTAAATTAAGACAAACTAGGGAAGTCATATAAATTAAATTGATTGAAATACAAAGAAAATTCGATCCAAGGTAACCATCAAAATGGGTACCCAATTATTCCTATCACATTTCATAGATTGCAGAAACAATAGAAATTAACTAAATTATAACTTTATTACAATTTATATTCTTGTTATTATAAAAAAAAAAAAAATTAATTGCATGCATATTTCAACAACAACAAAAAAACTTAGTGGAAAATTTTAGCGGTGAAATATGTCAATATTACTATGAATGTTCCAAAATATTCCATGGGGTTTAAATATCTTCCATCAACCTAATGATTACCTTATAACTATGGTGATTAGCATACTTATAGGCATATATAACATGTGGTCGACCGACTTATGTACTAATTCTTGGGCTGCAAAAGGTGGATCATGAATTCTTATTAGAATGTTTATATTATGTTGTTCTATTTAAAAGTTATAACATTCCTACCAAATATCCATTTCTTGTTGTTCTCTTTATAGTTGAATATTGTTACTATCCAACATAATATGTCATCAAACCTAGAATGCTTGGATGAAACTTCATTAATATCAGTCTGTCTAGATCGGGTTTTATGTTGACCATAATTTTCTTCTATAATTGTTATCGTAGTAACATGGGGTGAATCACAATTCAAGTCGATGTTTAAATATTTTTTTTCATGTTGGGATCAGTTGACTATCCCTGGTCATATGTCTATGATGAGCTTCTTTCTATGTTGAGTTATTCTAGAGTCGATTTTTTATGTTCCTATGTTTGTTGAACTACAATCATTTTCTATATTAATGTTTCAATGAATACATATTTTCCATGTCCAAGAAACTGCAAGACATCAGGCCTAATAGATTATTCTAGAAATTGTTCAAATTTTGTAGGCTTCTTTTCTTTTCTACCCTCTATAGGGTATTCTAAAAAAAAATCATGAAATTGAGTGTAGATTCTATTGTTGTTGTGGATCTTGTAGTTGAACACCTAGAAAAATCTCATTCACATTTATTGTATATGTTTACATCCGTTTTGTTTTCCAACTCTGTGAGTCTTTTCTTTAATATTCTTATGATATTATGTCACAGGTACTAAGTATATCCCCTTGTTCTTCTCGATCTTGTGGTGGAATTGGGAATATTATGTTAGATTATTAACTGATCATATATCTATATATATATTTGGTTAGTTGTAGGCTGATATAGAATCTCTTGTTGGTCTACATCTAAAGAGTTAACATACCAAACATCAATTATTTGTAGGAACAATTAAATGTGGGATGAGGGAGGAAACATTTTTTGTATGTGTTGAGGTACTCACCATCTATCAGAAGATTTTTAGAGATTTCCAAAGGACTAACTAGTGAAGTTTGTTTCATGTCTAGCCAAATTAGTAAAGAGGGGAACAAAATGGACTTGTTAGAATTTTCACATTCATAATGATTCATTTTCACATTCATAATGATTCATTTTCAGTCATGATTATTTGACCAATTTACTGTAGAGTAGTTAGTTTAATGTTACAGACTCTCCTATTTCTACAAAATGACTCTCTTTCATTAGCAAAAATATAGAAATAAGAAATGAGATATTAAAAACTAAATTTAATAATACATATATTTAACACAATAATATAAACATGAATAAATGGAAACCGAATAAAGAATATTTATTATTCGTATTGCATTGAATAGTGCAAATAGGAAAAAACCGTATAGAAATTCACAAATTAGAAATTTAGAAGTTTTATAATTTTGAAATACATATAACTAAATACAGAAGAAAACATATCTATATTTGATTAATACTAATTGATGGAAGGAATAATAGTTGAAATGAACTTCAAACACCAACATTAAGACTTGAAATGATCTACAAAATATTCACCATCATTGTAACATCTAATAGGTGAAGTGCGAGTACTCGTGAAGATCATTACCATATGTCAACGCACTAAAAGTGCTTTTTGTGTCAATATCGATAATCAAAACCACTACCATGTGTTGGCTCACGAAGGGTGACTTTTGATCAATATCGATAATCAAAATATCATCTCCAAAATGCAGAACATTTATTATATTCCTTTCTTATGGGATTCTATTTGGAGATACACTTCGTTCAACTTTGTCACTATGTTATGGCACTTTAAGTACATAAAAGATATAGTTTTAATGCTATAGTTAATGTGGTAGATATTAAAATTGATGTGTGTTGTAAAATTTCAAGAATTACAATGTCATGATCATGAAGTGTACTAAGGGTCATAGTTTCTAGAATTCATTGTGTTTTAAATATCATAGTGCACTATGATTTAATTAATTTTAGAGTTAGTCCCTTAAGAATTATCAAGTGATCAATGTCATTGTTTTTTAATAGTAGTAATGGTTAGAGGTTTCATTATGGAAGGGTTTGTAATTATCTAAGAGTATAAGTGATCAGACTAAATTAGCGGTTCTGGGTCATATTAGTGTTTTGACATTCATAATGGTTTTTGGTAAAGTGGAACATATTGTATCATATATTTTAGTGGTCGGAGTGGTCAAATGTTACATTAAATAAGGGGAACAATTTTGTGGGGTTTAACATATAGTTGCAATAATAGAAATATCTAATAATCAGTCATTATAATTAGTGAATTTATAGATACATATATTAATATATATTTTTATAGATCAAAATATTACTCGTAAAACCAATGTGTGTTTCCTTATGATTTCCCTCATTGTTTTGCAATACTCTTAGAAATATTGAAAAAAATAGGTTAGCTCAAAGTTTGAAAAAGATATTATATCTATATATTTATCATTCAAATTTTCCAACCTAAAATTATTTAGAACAAACTATAAATTAATTATTTTTTAATTACTAATGAGGAGGATTATTAATGCATATGACTTTAACGAAGATGATTATTAATCTATATGATTTTATTTATTAGTTAAAAAAATTATTTATTAATGAGAAATGTTATTAAGCAAAAAAATATGTATAATTACTTTCACCACTTTTCAGTTATTATATGAATTCAAACAAGTTCGGGCAGTGTGAGTCAGCTTGATAAAGATTGACATTTCAGATTTAAGCATTAACTTTGTGCATATTATGTGCAGTTTGAAGAAAGTTATTTACACATTGCATTTATAAATTTCACCATTACTTTCTTGACTTTGAAATTTGGTCTTTTTACCGTAAAAACAATTAAATAGTATGCCTTTCTAATTTTGAAACCGCCCATTTTTTACTTTAAAAAAATAAATAATAGTTTAAAATTTAATTTCTTAATTTTTAATTTAATATCAATTGTTTCGTTTTGACTTTGAAATTGCCCATCTTTTACATCAAAAGCAATTGACAATTTTTTTAGATTTAACTTTTTGTCTTTTACTTTGCCTTTCTTTAAAATTTAAACGTTAATTATTTTGGTTTGTATTTTTTTAATTTATCAATTTGCCTTTTTTTGTGGAGTCCAATGTAATTAATATTTTGTTTTTAAATTTAGATGACTTTCGCTTTTTCGGGCTGTGAGTGAATTTAATATTCTACTTTCTAAATTTAGATAACTTTTTCCATTTATGAACTGTGTTCTTGAATTCGACCCGTTTCCTTCATAGCAGTTTCCTCATTGTTCTGGTCGGATTTCACGTCAATCTGTGATGATTTCACACTAAATATCTTTGTTGACAGAGTGTCAGATTGAGTATAGGAAGTTCGTGTGTTCGATCTGTATCTTTGATGGAAGAGCGTGTGTTCGTTCTATATCTTTGATGGAAGAGGGTGAGACTGAATAACTTTGATGGAAGAGCGTGTGTTCTATATCTTTGATGGAAGAGCGTGTGTTCATTCTATATCTTTGATGGAAGAGCGTGTGTTCTATATCTTTGATGGAAGAGCGTGTGTTCTATATCTTTGAAGGTTATGTGTTCGATCTGTATCTTTGTTGGGAAAGCATGAGACTGAATATACGACGATTGTGTGTTCGATGCACGCTTAACGCACCTAGGCCTTCATAAATCTACTTCCAATCACGGTGGAGGTAAATATCCATTTCTGTCAATTCTAAATACCTTAACATTCTTGACCCATGGATCTTCTAAGTCTGGTTTATAAATTTTTTCTGCAACTATGGATGTCGTTTATGGATAATTTTGTTTGCGCATTTGAAGCCAGGTCTCTTTTTGAGTCTTGTTTTAAAATATGGTTTATAATTTTATCTTTAACAACTATGGATAAAGTTTATGCATAACTTTCTTTGCACAATCATTGTTTTAAAGTGTTGTTTATAAAATAATTTCTGCAACTATGGATATGGACATGGTTTAGGGATAATCTTATTTGCACTATATCCATGGTTTAGGGATAATCTTATTTGCACTTTTGAAATGTTGACCAGTGGTTTATAATTGTTTTTCTGTAATTATTTTTCTGTACCTATAGGAATACTTATTGATACTTTTCGTTTTCCATTATACTTTTATTCACACATTGAAAATATAAATACTTTGTCATTAAGATTCGTCCTCAATTACTATATCGACCCAATCCTGTGGACTGAATTTTTTTCTTATGGTTACCTAGACATCAATCATAGATATCCGTACCACAAAAATTATGATTCAATAAACTAGATTAAAACTTTGAATTCATATAAATTCATGCAAACATTCACCTCTTTCCAGGTTTGTCAAATGACGGATTGGAAATGTTTCCACGGGGTCAGTGATACACTTGATGTCTCATTTTTTTTAACGTATTTGAAAATTAGATTCAATTTTTTTATTGGAATTGGAATTGGGAATTTGGCTTCAATTCTACTATCTTTTGAAAATTTTAATATACAAATAAATCAACATTCTACAATTATATTTTTTAATATTAAAATTGTATTTCTAACTATTTTTAAATATTAAAAAGTATAGATATGTGAATATGTGAAAATTAATCAATCATTTTTTTCTAAAAAAAAGAGAATGTTGTCGTGTTAAAGTACATTGCACTCCAATTATTGGGTGTTCACATTGGATGTTCACAACTCTTACAAATTTGATATTGAAAACCATAAGTCACCACAAATAATTTTTATTATCTTTATCATAACTTTGTTAGTGAATTCTGAAAATTATATTTAACTTAAACTAGAGACTAAATTAAATCATATTAATTAAATTGTTGTTCTCATAATTACTTATTCATATTGCAAATTTTTATACGTAATATTTGTTATATTATCATGTCTGTATTGATATTTGAATTACCGCAGTGAAGAATTAGTCCATAAGTATTATAAATAAAGAGAATGGAATGATGTGCAATTTTTTTTTATAAGTTTCTTGTGGAGGAAGAGGTCGAGGTGGATGGCGAGGAGGATGAGATTGAAGCAGAGGTGGTTTTGGTTAATGTGGAGGAGCAGGAGGAGGAAGAAAATGCAAAGGCGGTTAAGGAGGAGGTGGAGAAGGTGGTGATGGAGGAGGAAGAAGATGAGGAGGAGGCGGTGTTATTGGTGGAGGAGGAGGTGGTGGGGAAGGAGGAGGAGGTCGAGGTGGTGGTGATGGTGGAGTAGGAGGAGGAGGAGGTGCAGGCATAGGCGGAGGTGGAGGAGGAGGTGGAGGTGGAGGTTGAGGTGGAGGTGGAGGAGGCGGAGGCGGAGGTTGAGGTGGTGGAGGTGGTGGAGATGGAGGAGGACGATGACGAGGACGAGGACAAGGTGGTGGAGAAGGTAGAGGTGGTGGAGGTGGAGGGGGACAAGCAGAGGGTAGAGGTGGAGGAGGTGTTGTTGGAGGTGGTGGAGGAGGAGGCAAAGGTGGAGGTGATGGAGGAGGAGGCAATGGATGCAGAGGTGGAGGTTGTGGAGGAGGTTGAGGCAAAGGTGGTGGACGAGATGTAGGTGGAGGAGGAGGAAAAGGTAGAAGCGGTGGACATGGAGGTGGTGGAGGAAGAGGTGGAGGTGCAGGTGGTGGTGGAGGAGGAGGAGGAGGTGGAGGTGGAGGTGGTTTAATGGGTGTAGCCAAAGGCAGAGGTGGTGGAGGAGGTGGAGGTGGAGGAAGAGTAGGTGAAGGAGGAGGAGAAGGAGGTAGATGTGGTGGAGGTGGATATGGAGTAGGAGGAGGAGGAGGTGGTGGAGGTGGAGAGGTGGAAGTTGTGGTCGAGGAGGAGGTGGTCAAGGAGGGGGTGGTCAAGGAGGAGGAGGAGGAGGAGGTGGTGCTGATGTTAGTGGAGATGGAGGTGGAGGTGGAAGAGGTGGATTTGGAGGAGGAGGTGGTAAAGGAGGAGGAGGAGGAGGGGGAGGACATAATGATGTTGGTTGAGATGGAGGTGGAGGTGGAGGAGGTGGAGTTGGAGGTGGTGAAGGTGGAGGAGGAGGATGAGCATGCAAAGGCAAAGGTGGTGGTGGAGAAGGAGGAGCAAGAGCAGGCGGAGTTTGAGGTGGTGGAGGATGTGGAGGTGGAGGAGCAGAAGGAGGAGGAGGAGGAGGTGTTGCTTCAGGAGGAGGTGGACATGGAGATTGAGGAGGAGGCAGAGGAGGAAGAAGAGGAGCACTTGGAGGTTGAGGAGGTGGAGGTGGAGGAGGGCGAAGGAGGTCGAGGTGGAGGAGGACGAAGGAGGTGGATGAGGGGGTCGATGTGGTGGTGGTGATGAAGTAAGAGGTGGTAGAGGTATAGGTGGAGGTGGAGGTGGAGGTGGAGGAGGTGGATGTGGAGGTGGACGTGGACGTGAAGTTGGAGGACGAGTAGGAAAGGAGGTGAAGGTGGAGGTGCAATATGAGGTGGACGAGAAGGTGAAGGTGGAGGTGGAGTTTTAGGTGAAGTAGGAGGAGGAGGAAACATAGGAGGAGTAGGAGGAGATGAGGTGGAGGAGAAGCAGTAGGAGTAGGAGGAGTGGGTGGTGGAGGTGTAGTTGTAGTTGGTGGTGGATGAGGAGGAAGAGGTAGAGAAGGAGGAGGAGGAGGAGATAGAGGTGGAGGAGGAGGAGCAAGAGGTGGAGGAGGAGGTGGATGAAGGGGTAGAGGTGGTGGAGGAGATGGAGGCAGAGGAGGTGGAGGAGGAGGTGGAAGCAAAGACATAGGTGGTAAAGGAGGTGGGGGAAGAGGTGGTGGTGGAGGAGTTGGAGGTGGTGGAGGTGGAGGAGGATAAGGAGGAGGATGTGAAGGTGGAGAAAGAGGAGGAGGAAACAAAGGAGGAGGAGTAGATGAGGTGGAGAAGGTGGAGGAGGTTGAGGAGGAGCACGAGGAGGAGGAGAAGGAGTAGGAGTTGGAGGAGGAGGCAAATGTGGAGGAGGAGGAGGAGGAGGTGGAGGAAGAGGCAGAGGTGGTGGAGGAGACAAAGGCAGAGGAGGTGGAGGAAGAGGTGGAAGTAGAGACAAAGGTGTTAAAGGAGGCTAGTGGAGAGGAGGTGGTGGAGGAGGAGGAGGAGGTGGAGGTTGAGGTGGACGAGGATAAGGAGGAGGAGGAGGAGGAGGAGGGGGTGGAGGAGGAGGAGGTGGTGATGGAGTAGGAGGTGGTAAAGTTATAGGTGGAGGTGGAGGAGGAGGAGGATGAGAAGGGTGTGGAGGAGGATTAGGAGGAGGAGATGGATGTGGAGGTGGAGTTGGAAGTGGAGGTGGAGTGTGAGTAGAAGAGGAGGTGAAGGTGGAGGCAGAGTATGAGGTGGAGGAGAAGGTCAAGGTTGAGATGGAAGTTTAGGTTGAGGAGGAGTAGGAGGACACAGAGGAGAAGGAGGAGCTAGGGTGGAGGAGGTGGAGGTGGAGGAGGAGCATGAGGAGGAGGATAAGGACTATGAGTAGGAGGGGGGCCGGTGTGTGAGGCGGACGTTGAGTTTGATTTGTTGGTGGATGAGGAGGAAGAGGTGGAGGAGGAGGAGGTGATGGTGGTGGTGGATGAGGAGGAGGAGGAGGAGGTGGTAGATGCAGAGGTGGTGGAGGAGGCAGAGGTGGAGCAGGTGGAGACAGAGGCAGTGGTGGTAGAGGAGGTGGGCGAAGAGGAGGTGGGTGAAGAGGAGGTGGTGGAGGAGGAGGAGGAGGTGGAGGTGGAGGTGGAGGAGGATAAGGAGGAGGAGGGGGCGTGGAGGAAGAGGATGTGGTGGAGGTTGAGGTGGTGGAGGTGGAGTTGGAGGCTGTGGTTCAGGAGGTTGTGGTGGAGGTGGAGCTAGAGGAGGTGGTGGAAGAAGAGGAGGAGGAGGAGAAGGTGGTGGAGGAAGTGGAGTTGGAGAAATTTGAGTTGGAGGAGAGGAGGAGGAGGAGGAGGAGGTGCAAGTGGATGATTAGATGGTGGAGGTGGGTGTGGAGATATGAAAGTTAATTTAAGGTTCATGCCTTAAATTCAAATATTAAATTGTCACTCTTTTCTCTAGAGTTGGAAATGAAAGCTACAGTCTCATGAACCCAAAATAGAACTCTTCACATACATGTCATCCTACTATTAAATTATAAGTAATTCATTTAGGAATATTTCCTCTATGCACAAATATAGTCTTTCAAGTACATGAAATACCTTTAACATTTAAATCCGATATAAATATGAAATATTTTTTTACGTTTATCGAGATAAATATATATCGTTTTTGTTTAAAACTTTTGTTAGTCCCTTAAACACTTGTAGTTGTAGTTTTATTGTTTAATGAACCATTTGATCGGGAATGACTAGTTTCATCTAATTATCATTGATTTAAAAAGTATTGGGTTAACATCAATGGTTTTTCTTGAATACGAAGCCTGATGTTTTTTGTTTATGTTTACTTGAGAAACATAGGATATTAGGAGTCATATATGGCTTTGTTTATTCTTTGGGTATTCCACATATTTTCTGTAACTATAAATTTTTTTTTATATATCTAATAGTTCAAGTAAAATAAATTAATTTCTGGTTCACTTTCATAGATGACCTGAGCTTCTTCGCTTTTTAGAGAATCTACAATTTATCTTGTATGGAATAATGACCTATGCTCTATCTTACTATGTGTTCACTGTACAGGATCTATTTTCATTGGAACAACATTCATTTAATGAAATTATACTTTTGAGGGAAAGGCTAAAGTAGGAATACATGTAAATATTCGAGGATTAGAGACTGTTTAGCGTATTATCATTTTTGAAGTTGAAATCCTTTGATGATACTTATATTGTAACATGTTATACTAACTAATGAACATTTTTCTTTGTGGAATATATTTTTGAACTCAAAAATTGTGGCTTTATAACGACTTTCTGTTAATTGATTTTTTTATCATATAGGAAATTAACTTTCATTACATATTTTGTCTTTTAGTCAATCCCATTGTGCATTTTGTATAATTTCAAAAAATTGTGTATTGATCAACAGTTGTTAGAGTTTTGATTGAAGAGGAAAACGCAATAGTTACTATAATAGTTAGACAACAAGGAGTTGAAAAAACATATAGATGGTGATGAACCACCAAATCCTAACGATGTTGGTTTATTTGAAGCAAAGTAATTGGATAATTGTTTTTCTATTAGAGAATCAATACATAAGAAGGAAAAATAACTTGATGTAAAGATTAAATGAGGGATTCACCAATAATTTACAAGATTTTATAATTAAGTGAATGATTCACTAATATTTTACAAGATTTTACAATTCATTAAACTATGCAACAATATTTTACAGTATTTTATATTTTACTAAAATATTCCAACAAATTTGTTATATACTTGTAGTGTAGTAGATAAGGACCATTAGTTACTAGTATAAAGGAAAACAACAAATCGTATTAAGATTAGGAACATAGGTAAAATTAAAGTTTTGAAAGAATAAGCATAATAGATGAAATGGGCTCTACACAACAACATTAAGGCCTCAAGTGATCTACAAAATATACGACATTATCATATCATCTAATGGGACATATATGAATACTCATAAATATCATTACCATAGATTGACTCCCATAAAATATTCCTTTGGTTAATGTCAATAGTCAAAATATCATCCACAAAATAGTCAAGGTTTTTTATATTCCCTTCTCATCGAATTTAATTTGAAGGATCTACACTTGATTCATTGTTATCTTCACTATGTAAAGCCACTTTAAGTATATATAAGTTATAGCTAATGTGCTAAGTATTAAATTTTATGTGGGTTGTGACTTTTTAGGAGTTACAATATCTTTATCGTGACACTGCACTATGGGGCATAGTTTCTAGAATTGGTTGTGTTAAAAATCATAGTGCACAATGGTTTACCTAATTCTAGAGTTAGTATGTTAAGGACTATAAATTAATCAATGTCATTTTTCATTAATGGTAATAGTAGTTAGAAGTTGCATTGTGGAAGGGTTTCTAATTCTCTAAGAGTAGTAGTGATCACAATAAATTAGGGGTTATATGGTTTATGGGACATATTACTTTTTTGGCATTCACAATGACTTTTTTAAACATATTCTATTAGATATTTAGTAGTCATAGTGGTCAAAGGTTACATTAAAGAAGGGAAACAATTGGGGGAGTTAATACATAGTGTAATGGATATGAATATCTAATAGTAAATTTATTAGAATTAGTGAATTCAAAGATACATATATTAAGACATGTATTTTAAAATCAAAATATTATTGGAAACCGAGTGGCTGCTTCCATATATTTTCCCTCATTGTTGTAATCTCACAGCTACTAGATTGTAGCTAAACAATCCCTCAAAGATTTAGTAATTACAGTTTTTCAAAGCACTAGAATTTTACAATACTCTTAAAAATATTGAAAAAAATAGGTATTGTTCAAATTTTCCTAATTTAAAAATATTTTGAAAAAATATAAATTAATTATTTTTTTATTATTAA
>APFE031003986.1:24482-59759 GCA_000404065.3 Pinus taeda | reverse complement strand
GTCAAGCTCGTTAAAAAAATGAAACAAATCCTCCTCTACTTGAGTCGAGAGTTTGACTAGACCTCATAGATGTTAAGTCGTATGTTTAGGTTAGTTATTTCAGTCTTTTGCATAGTTTTCTTATAGTTTGAGGTCAAGTCCTTCAAATGATCTCGTATCTGAACCTTCATTTCATCCCTGGAGTTGAATGAAATGAAGTTGGGGGGCATGCGCTCTAACAGTTATTCTTAGGGGGCATCAAGCACAGTTTTCACTTTGTTTCAAGCTTGTGTAAAAATGAAACTACTTCGAAGCATAGTTTTTCTTTGTTTCAAGCTTTTGTAAAAATGAAACCTATCTTGAGTCAATTTTGATTATTTTCAAGACTCATTAAACTCATGAAAATCCCGAGATTATTTTTAGGTTAGTTATTTCAGTTTTTGCATAATTTTCTTGTAGTTTTAGGTCAAGTCTTTCAAATGATCTCGTGAGTACATTTTTATCATTTTTCGAACTCGTTAAAACTTACGAAAAAATGAAACCTCAGAGTCATCTTTTAAGCCCTTTTCTGACTCCTAAAACATGAAAAGATTGCCGAGTGTTTCTTTTACACTCGTTAAAACGGAATTAAAAGACGGTCCCCTTATAGCCCTTTTCTGACCGTAAAAACAAGAAAAGATTGGCGGATTTTTGTCGTTTCAAATTTGATACTGGAAATAAAACGACGTGTTCTTGATCGCTTTTTACTTTTCAGGTCAAAGACACTAACTATGAAAATATCCTTGGTCGCAAGATCAAGCGGTTCTCCTAGGTATTATTTTATACTTTTTCGGGCTTAGGAGACACAACTTTACGAAAAAAGTTCAATCTGGAGTCTTCTAAGTTTTTCAGACTCTCTAAATATGAAAAGCGCCGAGTTTCTCCTATACTGGACTCGTTAAAATTTCACAGTAAAGGACCTGTTCCATTACAAACAGGAAACGGACCGCTCCTCCTTAGGGTTCGCATCAAAAACTAAGTTGGACTCATCCGAAGGATGAGCTTACAAACAAGCATATGTTATCCTCCTCAAGCTTGTAAAAAATAAAGAGGTACTTGCCAGAAACGGTGGGGGAAAAATGAGAAGAATGAGCCTATTTTATATCTTTTTGTCTCAAGAAAAACCTTACTACCACTCTTGAACACGACACTTATTCATTCACCTGGGTTGGGAAATCCTTTACCTCACAGTTGACCAAGATCATTTGGTATCTTTAGCCGGGTTATGGAGTCGACTTTGAGTCATTTATCACCAAACCATCTGTCGTGTCATTATGTGTTCAAAGAGGTCTGTAAACAAAACATTCAACCACAAAATACCTATCATTCATTATGTCATCATTGAGTCAGTCCTTGCAGCAACATTTCTTCAACTTGAACTATGGTTTCATGTTGTGGGCTTGCCTGCGACGGGTCGCTTTTTATCGACATCAGCACATTATCTAGAGAGTTGACTTAGAAATCGTCAGTACCTTGGAGTCTGCATGCATCAATGGCAGGTTTCTCACCTTTGACGTCAGTTTTCATCATTGACTGGCGATCGAAGGATTCCATGAAATGTTCGACATCGACTCATTCATTCACATCTCATGGATTGTGCTGGGTACTTTGAGAACCATTGACATTACTGGTGGTCTCTCTCACGCTTGTTAACAGTTTACATCATTGACTGGTAATCAAGTGGTTTCTACCATGTTCGACATCGACTCATTTATTCACATGGCTAGAATCGTACCAATTCGGGAAGTAGAGATGAAGACCCTGGATCTAGTTTCCACCATCCAGGCTACGAGGAGTTTTGTATTCATTATGTTGTAGACCATCATAAACAGATGGCTGCGTCCATACTGTGTCTACATGAGTCTATGATTATGATGTATTATGAAATCAATCCTGTATCAGAATAGTTAGTCCAATAGTTAAAGTTTTGATCTGAGTATGGGAATGCCTACCTCAGCGATGATATGATCTTATACATGTATTTTGTGTTGAAAATTGCAGGTTTTGACCGGGCTCTCCACAAGATGATCCTCGAAATGATAAAGTACTTCACCCTTCCTATATGATATAACACCCTTATCTATTACAGGCTTCGTACTTTAGGGGGCAATCTGTTACACTGAAATTTGTCACCATGGCTATCTGCAGTTTATATGGCTCCATCCATAGTCATATTGTCCTCCTTGTCAAGCCTCATACCTCTGCTCTTCATGTCAAACTTCAAAAAGAGAGAAAGTCACTTAAAAACATGTTTATCTCTGCGTACGCAGGTTCTCTCTACCTTGCCTGCGTGTACGCACTTCAAACACACTGTACCTGCGTACTTGTACGCTCTGTAAGCCAAAGGTTGGGTGCGTACCCCTGTAAAGGTCAAAAGGCGCGAGTTTCATCTTTAAAAAGTTACTTGTGGTCACTTCTAGAGCCTTCTCGAGGAGTGTTTGACGTGTATTGAGTGCCTCCAGATGGTTCATGCATCCTATGATAGAGGAACTTATCCCATCAAGAGAGGAGCTACCCCATCCAAAAGAGGGAGTATCCCATTGATGTTGGAACTGAATAACTTCCTCTAGAATACTATAAATACAGGCCTTGGGCCAGAGGAGGGGAGGTTGAAAGCTGAACATTCTAAAGGGTAGATGCTGCTGGAATTAGGACTTCCATTGTTGACTTGTGAGGAGAGATTACTATCCTTTCTTGTTTCATTTGGGAGTGGGTGAGCTTGTCAAAGTAGAGGAAATCTCTTGTTGGACCCTGGGAGGAGCTTGCACAACACCAAGGCTCAGGTTTTAATGGTTCCTTTTTTGTTTCCTTAATACAAATAAGTCCATTCTTCTCAATGATTTGTTGTTAATGAATTATTTCATGTACTCCTTGGTCTATGTGATGAATATGCTTTGTTTTATGATGAATATTCAGGTGTTATGTAATCGTTTGCTTTGTTAGTGTATGCAGGTCTTAAGTGAAGGAGGAGCTCATCTGGATCAGCAAGGCCGGACTGCTACAACAAGCGTTGGACCTAAGGTAAGATCGGAAAGCACTTGATCTCTCATAGAATAATGTGTGTTTAGAGAAGGATTGTTCTTGTTTGGTTTGTTTGTCACTAGAGAGTCTTAGACTCCTAGGGAGGTTAGGTTTGTCTGCAAACATAACTCTTTCCACATGACAAACCCTCCTAGAGTCTCGATGTCTTTCCCTTTGAAGGACTAAGCAAAATCCAGTGAGTGGTGCAGAAGCAGAGTAGAGAGAAAATATATGACATTGAGTCTACGCAACATTTTTTTCATTGCATTTGTATTCAATAGATTCTTTTATTATTCAAATTTGGTTTAATATAACGAAGATTGGGCTGTACATTATTGCAAAATTTTGTTAAAAATTGTGTAGACTATTGCATTGTGATTTACTGCTTTATATTTTCCACTGTGCAACCTAGTTCTTGTTGATATTATTGGCTATTATGGGATGATTCCTTACAAGGACGAAATGTGCAGCTTCAAGAGGTAAGGGAGATTGGGTAGCAGAGAGGCCTAGAGGGCATATTTGTGCATTTTCTGAAGGCAGTGAGCTACAGATGAGGGAAGGGAACTTAAGGAAGCATCCATGCAGTTTGGACACCAATGGAGGTTGGAATATCTAAGATTTTCATAGTTCCAATATGAAATGGGAAATATTTAGGATTGAAGGTGCAAAGTGCACAATTCAAGGTAGATTAGGTGGCACAATTGTGCAATTATAGAGGTCAAGGGAGGTTGCTAGACATTGGAATTTCACAGAACATCAGCCATGGAGGACAATGGATGTGTACTACTACTCAATTCCATGTAGCAGGGTAGCATCCAAGAGGGATGAGCCTGCATAGTGAACAACTCATTCAAGGCTCAGTGAAGCTAAGCTTCTTGATCGGGGATATTTTCTGAAAATGGCTAAGTGTGGCGAGGGAGATGGACTCGTGATGAAGTTAAACTGTGATCACACACTTATCATACTTTGATGACATGATGATATATATCATAGAAACACAAAAACAAAGCATTCCCCTCTGTGTGACTGCCTCATGACAATTTGCGACAAGTGTGACACTTGGGATAGAATTTACGACGACCATGATGAAACTTGTGTAACAGTGATCAAGACCTTGTGTATGAGTGCAATGGATGTTTACATGGTTAGGAAAACTGATATACACAAATAAAAACCCTTGGAACCACCATAAAAGGCTTGCAAACATTACATAACAGTCAAACATGCCAAAAGATGATAGTTAATCCAACAAGAAAAAGGAGCCAAACAACTTCAAAAAAGCTCATGGAATGATCGTAAGTGTTTGAAAAAATCAACGAAATGTCCAAGGAGGGCTCTGAAATTTGAGTGCAATCCAAAATTTTGGAGGGTGTTGCAGTAGCTACAACATTCCTATAATTCTTTTTTCTAATATGGTTCATGGAAACTGAGTGGCCTCTACATCTATGGGAAAATCCAGGTAGATCAACGAGAAGGGATTTACCCACCAACCAAACTATTAAGGCCTAAGCCCAAGGGTGTCAAGGATATTTGACCTCGTGAACTCACGATAGGAGAGGCACTTTGCAACAATAACTCAACCAAATGAGTTATCCCTTGGGGATTATAGGTGATATAATTCTAATTGCATCAAGATGAACAATTTCAACTACCTTCATGACCTGCTTCAAAAATTTTTGTAATGGTCCAAATTTCTCAATTAATTGCATTGGTGTTGTGTTCCCATAAAAATTCAATCTTTTGATGCTCTCAACCACATCAACCAATTGAAACTCCTATTATAATGAAGTGGTTGGATCTTCTACATGAGTCATAGATGGAAATTCTAAAGGAGATTCTATATATTGACCCATGATAGGGATACCTCCTTTAATATTTGGAATATATCTATCAAACACTTGATATGTCTTTACATGGGAAAATATGTCAATATGATAAAGCATTCTTCTCAATTTTAGTGGATTCAATAAAAATCAAATCTCTAGAAAAAATGAACCTTTTATTTACCTCATTTTAAATATGATATACCATGGTGGTATTTAAGTGACCTAAGAATATGAATTTTTAACTCCTTACAACTAGTTTGTTTCTTTTATCCTTGGTAATTAATGCATAATAGGTGGAACTAAAAGCCTTAAGATGCTTCACCTAATGAATGAAATTATAAAAAAATATTACAATTATTCTTCTCAAAATCATGAGATGGAATTTTGATTCTCAAGTACACTACAGATAGAACTACATCACCCCAAAAGATCAGCTTCACATTCTTGAAAATATAATTGAACATATCATATTCAATAGTTTCTTTTTCATTCATTCTACCACACCATTTTGATGATTATTGTGTTAGTGTAATTGCCTTCACACTGCCATCAATGATCAAAATTCACTCTTTTGCATTCATATTAGGAGTCCCATTCTCAATGAGTTTCATTCCATTAGGTCAAGATCAGTTGATGGTAGGATACATTCCAGTTCTTTCTGTCATGACACATATCTACTGAATTCTTTTCATGTGATTCAGTAAATGGTTCAGGTCCAGGTTCATTTTCAATTTATTTCATTAAATAGGTCTTAGGTCTTAGGGTTATAGTCTCATTAGGTATTAGGGTTTCACCATGTCAAATTTTCAGTAACCATTGATTAATAATGGTCAACAGACACATGAGGAAGACATAATCATCAGGAAGCTTTTAATTTCATAATTTGTAAATTTAATAAGTTTTTCAGTAGAGAATTTGTTTTTATTTGTAAATTTCATGTAATTTTATCATTTCACATCTGTAATTAATGGTCTCATGTTGCTCTTGGTCACCTGCTGATATTTCTGAATACATGCCACTACAAAAGTAAAATATCATCAAGCATTAGTTTACCTATTTGCAACAAAAAGTCAAGCATCCAAAAACAGAGTATTAGAAAAAGCAAAGAGACATTATAAAGTGGGTTTTGAAAAATAAAAAATCAAAAGTGCCTAGGCCATATCAAGGTCATTTCTCTCTCAATTTATTTCATTGTTTCAATTGAGTTTCATGAGAAAAAACATGATTTTAAGGTGTTATTGAGTAAAGGGAGGGAAATTGCTGTGTTTTTGGAGAAAACTGCCTGGCGCTATGCACCTAAGCCTGACGCTACGCACAAGAGCGGCACTACGCACCTCCATTTTCTCTGATGTGTTATTCTGAACTGGTGCTACACATAAGAGCTGTGCTATGCACCTGGGAGTTGTGCTACGCACCTGGGAGTGTGCGCTACGCACCTAGTAGGTGGGCTATAGACAGTTGTAAATTCCATCAAATCGCTTCAAAACTCCCAAATTCCTCCATTGCAAGTAACATCACTATTCTTGCTAAAAGAATTGTTGCATCAATTTTAGGTGTTGTTGTCTCTCAAAAACATCAAACCCTAATTGTCACTAAGCCATCTCATATATTGTAAAAATACACTTATTACTGTTGTCCCATATTATCTTCTACTGTTTCCCTAAAAACCATACATCCCAAACCCTATACCCATACATCCCAAACCCTATACTCATACATCTCAAACCCTATACATATACCTCAAACCCTACAATACTCCCAAACCCTACACTATTCACTAAACCTACTTACTCCCTACATACCTTTCCCATTCTTGTTCACCCTCACTTACTTTCCTATTCAAAATCTCTTCATACTCATCTGACCTTCATTCATTAATCCACCACTCTTCATTTACCATAAAGAAAAACAGTTGTACAACAATGGAGAGGGACAATGAGTATGAAATGGAGGAAGAAACACGTAGTGATAGTTCGAGGGAGAGAGACACTCAGGGAAGAAGGCCTCATAAGGGAGGACAACATATCAGAGAGGAGCCCACTAGTTTGAGGGAGCTGCAAGCCACCCATTTGCCATTTCTTGTTTCAAACATTAGTCATGTTTTAGTTTTTGTGAAATGGTGGAAAGGGTAAAATCCCATCATGAACTAACATGGTTGTTTGTGACGTACTTGGAAAACAATGAGGTAAACCTTGCTAGGGTTACATTCACTTTGTCACCAACTGTCATTTCAGAGGCTACAGGTATTCCAAATGTGGGTGAAAAGTGGAACAAAGGTCAGTACATTGATAGGGAGTACTGTGAGTCTTGCATTAAGGCTAAATATCATAAAAAACTCGGCAGTGTATTACCCTTTAAATTCTTGGAGGACAGGTTTTCTCCATTGATGAAGATCATCATCAAGTACTTTAATTGTGAAGGTGGGTTCTCTATACTATATGCCTACCACATTAATTGTTGATGCATTTCACTAGGGTGAGAATGATGAATATCCCCTACTTCACATTCAGAAACATTGAGAAGATGACACTCATTGTAAAGAAGAAATCATACCCCCAGTAGCTAACTAGAATCTACCACTTCTCTGTGATTAAAATCATTGTCTTACATCACCTGAACCTACTTAACATACCATGGGAGACCTTCATTTCTCATGAAATGTTCAAAAGCCCTCAAGTCTTTTCATCAGTGCCTCAAGAAGAAGGTGGACCTTTAGGACAACAAAAGGTCCAAGAAACTGAAATTGTGGGAGTTCCAGTGTTTGTGACATATGCGAGGGGCACGAGGAATATTTTTGCAACTTCTAGGCGAGTATTATCTCCACAAGGTGTGGAAGGGGTCTTGTCTTCATCTTCACGCCAAAGGAAAATGCTATCTCCACAAAGAGTGGAAGGGGCTTTGCCTTCATCTTTAGCTAAAACAGGTACAGGTTGGGTAGCAACACAAGGGCAAAGGTAAAGGCAAGAAATATATGCATGAGAAGGATCCTAGTGATGGGCAAGAGAGAGATTTTGTCCTTGTTGATCATGAGGAGGCATAAGGAGTGGATGTCATTGACTTGGATGCTAAAAATCCAAGGACTGTCAAAGACATAATCATTAAGAAACAAGTGACTGAGATAAGGGACTTGTCTGTTAATCTAGATAAGGCTAAATGGGTCATCAATTATCTAGAGCAAGAAAATAAATAGTTGACCGACAAGCAAGTCCTCACGGAGTTGCAAATGATCAAGAACCAACAAAAGGAAAAGAAGGCAAAGGTCAAGATGAACTCCATTGAGCAAGAGATTGAGAATGACCAGGAAACTTGGCTTGAAAGGGTCAACATACACCTTGAAAAGCTACTTGAAAATGCCAATAGAGACAAGAAGATGCTTCGTCACATGGCCTATCACTCTATGACTCGGAACAAAAAATGCAATATAAGGATAAGGAAACTTAAGGCAAGGTTGAGGAAAGCCTTGAAGAGAAAAAAGGAGCATGACAAGATAAAAATCTTCGCTGAGGCCTCACTAGCCCATCAAAGGAATTAATGATAGCACCATCTGCCAAATCTAGGCAAGTTTTTGTGAGTTTTTGGTCATTTTGATTTTTTCCAACACAGAAAATTGCATTAGGTGCTTAGCGCCACCGGCGCTATGCTTTTGAATGGAGCACGTTTTGGAGAAATGGTTTGCATATTTGGATTCAACATGATAAGAACATTAGTCCCTGAAAGTTTCAACAATTTCGGATCAAATCTTGGTCACCTAAAGGTCAAAAACCCATCAAAAAAATGGCCTCTCTACCTCTTTTTGGACACACAGGAAGCAACCTTGTGAGATTGCACGTTTGAGGGGGAAAATGACCTCCAAATGCAGAAATTCAAGCTGTTCTAGAAACTAGACAGGAAGGCCTTTCCAATGGGTTATTTTGGGCTCAATTTGGCTGAGGGGAAGGCCTCCAAAATCAGCTGTGAAGTGGAATTTTGCACTTGGCCAGTGGCGCTACGCATACACCCAGTTTGCTCAAAAATCCAAATTTCGCCTAGTTTTTCTACAAGTTGACTTTTTCTCTCATCTTGGATGAATTTATGATTTTAAATGATATTATGATATGTAAATGTAATTGTAAAATTACCTTAAAGGGTAGATTCATCATTTTGAGGTGGTTTGGGGGTGATCGAATCAGTTTCCATGGTTTTAGAGGCAAGCTATTCCACTACCTATATTCCTGTTCCTAGTTTAGATATGGTTGAAAGAATTCATTATCTCTTGGATTCAACCCCTGATGGCTAGCATAGGTGGTTTCCATTTCTACATTATGTATTTTCTTCCTCATTTGTAAAGGTTGGACTCTTGTGGATGCTTTGAGCTACATTATAGATCTCTATAGCAGTTTGGCAAGGAAATAAACCAGGATTTGCAACTATTTTTGTGGGATTCTTGTGGTAGTGTGTTTTTGCATTGCTTTTCCTTCTATCATTGGTTTTTCTCATGTGTTATATGTGCCAAAATCTATTTCATTCTTCTTAACTAAATGAAATCAAGATAGAGAGGTAGAATACATTGGTAACACTGCTCTACCTTGGGAATTTATTTAGTTTTTGATATTTTTAGCTGTCTAAAGAGGACTCATTGTAGAAATTTTGAATAATATAACACTTATTCACAAAGATTATCCTGATTATACACTATTTGCGGAATGCATGCATAATACATAACCTCCTCTACCATTGATCATCAATTTGCGGAATTAAAAAAAAAAATCGCATGCGCACATTGAAAAATCAATCACACATATCAACACAGTATGTAATGGGAAAGCATACAGCTGAAAACCCCCAACTATCTGTATATTATAATGATAGAGAACATATAACAATACATAGTACAATACTCCTCACAAGTACTCAGTACTATCTCCACATGCTACACACAAACTAGCTCAGATCTGAACAAGTCACGGGTTCAAATCTCCTCCACTGTTTGCCTACCTCTACTGTGCAATCCAAGTTGAGAATAGATCTGATCCAATTTTGAATTCCCTTGGCTTGTACTGCGCAATCCTCATTGGCAATCTCAATCAATGATTGTGCAAATCTCATGCACAGCTATAGTCACAACTGATAGTAGTCTCACCCTTTCACCCACCTCTAACACTTGTCTCCACTGAACTGTCCATGCACTGAGTTAACTGATGTATTCTTTAGTTGATTTATGAGTTAATAATTAGTGAATTAATTAATAATTAATTCACACCACTCATCACTAGTGTATTTGTCAGTTAGACTAAATACAACTAGTTCAAGTCAAACTGAACACAACTTCATCAACTCCTCAATCAACTCCACCAAACTCAATCACTTGAGTTCTAACAGAAGGCCATCATGCAATAACTCAAATAACCCATAGAAAAAGTGTATTTCCTTCTGTCAGTTGCATGTGCCACATCCGTAGGTCGAACTAAAGTGCTACAAGAGCATAAGATAATGTTTATAGTCCAAATATTATTAAGAGCTAATAATATTTGACTGTTCTATTTTTTGACTGGCAGTCTAAAAATAGACTCCACCCATATGTCTAAAAATAGATGTCCATCTATTTTTACCAACATGACCAATCATCCATAAATAGCATCCTGCAAATCATAGACCATGATCCATATGTCTAAAAATAGACATAGTCTAAAAATAGACTTTGCACCAAAAATAGCCTGCGGGCCCACTTAGTGAAGGCGACTTCTTTTCACTAAGCTCCATCATCTTGTTGCATTTTCAACGCTCCCTCTCAACAAGATATGGATTATGTGCAACCCCTATCCTGCCTCTATGGTATTTGAATTTCCTCCTGGTGAGCGCCTTCGTCAAGATATCAACATCCTGATCCTCCGTGGGAATGTATTAAAGTAACATGATTCTCCGCTGCACACAATCTCTGACATGATGGTACCTGATGTTGATGTGCTTGAATCTATCATGAAATACTGGATTAGTTGAGAGTTTAGTGCAACTCTAGTTATCACAACAAATCACAGTAGGCTCCAAGTGTGACCCGAACAACCCAACTAGGATCTTCCTCATCCATATAGCCTCACATGCGACCAAACTTGCTCCCATATACTCGGCCTTTGCTAAACTGAGTGCCACAGATCTCTGCTTCCTGCTGTACCAAGAAACTGCTGTCGACCCGATACTGAAGATCCCTCCAGATGTGCTCTTTCTATCCGTTGGGGTCGCTGCCCAATCTGCATCCGTGAAACCACATAGCTTCACCTCATCCTCCTGTCTGTACCACAATCCATATCCCGATGTGCCTCTGAGATAATGCAATACATGCTTTCCTGCCTTCCAGAAGAGCTTGGTTGGCTTAACCATAGCCTATGAAAGCTGGTTAACAGCATAGCATATATCAGGTCATGTATTGACCAGATACATAAGCAACCCCACCAACTGTCGATAAACAATGGAATCCACTAAGTCTACTGAAGTAGCATCCTCCTTCCTCCAACCTCCAGGAAGAGGAGTATCAACAGGCTTGCAGCCATGCATGTTGAGCTTCTCTAGTATCTCTCGAGCATACTTACCCTGAGAAACAAATAGTCCATCATTGTGCTACCAAATTTCCAATCCCAGGAAATAATGAAGGAGGCCCAAGTCCTTCATCTCAAACTCTCTAGCAAGATCCTCCTCAATGCATGAAAGTATCAACAACTCATCTCCCGTCAAAATCAAATCATCTACATAAAGTACAATGATCAGCAACTTACCCTCCACCACTATCTGGTATAGGTTCGGCTCCGCCTCACTCTTGGAGAATCCAAGTCTAGTGAAATAACTGTCTATCCATGTGTACCAAGCACAAGGTGCTTCTTTCAACCTATATAGCACTCTCTTGAGCCTGCACACATGCAACTCACTGCTGAAGATCTCGAAACCTTTGGGCTGCTCTATGTACACCTCCTCCTCAATGACTCCATTGAGGAACGTAGTCTTCACATCCATCTGATGGATGTGCCACCCCATCTGCGCTGAGAAAGAAAGAATCGTCTGTATGGAAGAATACCTTGCGACAGGTGCAAAGGTCTCCTCATAATCGATCCCCTCTATCTGTGAGAAGACTCGGGCAACAAATATTTCCTTGTACTTCTCCACACTCTTGTCAGCTGCCTGCTTCACTTTGTAGATCCATCTCGAACCCACCACTGATTTCCCCTCTGGTCTTGGGACAATCTCCCAAGAACTGTTTCTGACAATCGAATCATACTCTTCCACCATGGCATCTACCCATGCGGGATCCTCCACAGCTTCCTCGAAAGAGGATGGCTCAGTCACGACACATTTGCTCACAAGAGCCATGTATCCAGTGTACCGATCAGGTGACTGTCTCTGTCTACGCTTTGCTGTAGGTGGTCCTACAACCTTCTCTGCATCTTGAGCGAGTCACTCAGCTTCTGTAGTGCGCTTTCGCCCTCTAATTGTTGGCGCTGCATGAGTGGTCTCTTCCACTCCATGAACTTCATCTTGTGGCTGGTCCACATCCTGAATCTCATCCTTACGAACTAATAGCTCCTCATCTGCACACAAGTGTGGATCCCTCTCAAGCGAAAACTTCATGGTTTTCTCCTCCTGAAATTTGATATCCCGTTGCACAACAATCTTGCAACTGTCTAGAAAATACACACGATAGTTGTGGGGCGTATCAGTGTACCCCACAAATATCCCAACCTCTACAGTCAGCTCCAACTTCTTCCTGGCATCCTTCCTCACATGCATGTAAACAGGAGAACCAAAAATATTCAAATGGGAAATATCAGGCCTCTTACCAGAATAAGCCTCCTCGAGTGTACTCATGCCAAGTATCTTGTGAGGACAATGGTTCTACACATATACTGAAGTATTTCATGCCTCCGCCCACAAGTGAAGGGGTAGGCCTTGATCATGCAACATCGCCCGTGCAGCACCCACGATCATTATGTTCTTCCACTCAGTAACCCCGTTCTGCTGTGGGTTATGGGGAGCTATGAGCTCTCTTCGAATGCCTTTTGTGCTGCATAAGTCCTTGAACTCACCAGAGATGAATTCACCACCATTGTCGCTCCTAAGAGCCTTAACCTTCTTCCTCGATTCTTTTCGACCAGTGCTTTGAACTCACAGAACTTTGAGTATGTCTCACTCTTCTTCTACATGAAGAAGGTCCAGCACTTTCGAGAGAAATCATCAACAAAGATCACATAGTACTTGTGCTTTGCTGTCAAAGCTACTGAGAAAGGTCCACACACGTCTATGTCAATTCTCTCGAGGATCATCGTGGCACGACTATCCTTCTCATGAAAGGTGGATTTCACAAATTTTCCCAAAGTACACCCCTTGCATTGATCTGACTGCGCAAGAGTGCCTTTAAGAAGCCCAGTAGAAATCTGCTGCAGTATCTTCAAAGCTCCATGGTGAAGGTGGCCCAATCTCCGGTGCCACAGCTCGCCGTCATCCTGGCTCACCACTCCTTCTGCCTTGCATGCCATTTTTGTGTAGCCATCTACATGCAATTGATAAAGGTTCTTGACTCGAACCCCTATCTTCTGGGTTTCTCCAGTTGTCTTACTGCGCAGGAAAGCCTTTCCCTTGCTCAAGACAACATCATATCCCTTGTCTTCTAACATCGCCACAGAGATAAGATTCTTCTTCAATACTGGAACATGGATCACTTCCTTCAATAAGAAGGGTTTACCAGACTCCCTCTTAAAGGAAATGGTACCGATACCGATCGCACTGTATCTACCATCATCGTCCATCTCGATGTGCACTCCAAGATCTTTCTCATCTAGATCAAAAAACAAATCTCGATCTCCTGTCTTGTGAAAAGATGCACCATTGTCCAAGAACCATACCGATCCCATCAAACTTGATACTAAGCATGCGATTAGCAAAAAATCCATCTCAAACTGCGAGGCTAAGGCCTCTCCTGCTGCAGATCCAGCAGCTTGCTTATTTTTCTTCTTCTGTGAACAATTTGTGGCATAATGTCCGTGCTAGTGACAGTGAAAGCACTTCACCTTGGACATGTCCTGCTTCTTGCCTTTCACACCGGAATGAGAAGCTTTCTTGCTCTTCCCTTCCTTTGCTTTGGTAGCCAAAGCACAATTCTCTTCATCAGCTCCCTTTGACGAAGATCCGTCCCTGGTACTCCGCCTGATCTCCTCCTGCACAAGATCTGACCATAGTCTTTCCCATCCTGGCAACTTCTCCCGACCATTGACAGAGTCCTGATAGGAATGCCAACTCCTCGGAAGACCAACGAGAGCCAAGCTCACCAAGTCCTCATCATCAACAGTAACCCCCACACTTCCCAGCTCATCCCGACACTGGATGAACTTCATGAGATACTTGGGGCATACTGTCTCCTTTCTCACACTTAATGTTTCTGAGTTTATCCTTGAGTGCCAACTTCCTATGGTCGCTCTTGCTTTGGAATAAAACTGTCAACACTTTCCACATCAAGTATGGAGAAGCCTTTCCATGCAGGCTGGATACAATGTGATCCTTCACGCCCTCCAATAGAATCCTTCGACACTTTGTTGTCTTCTTTTGCCAAGCCTCAACTTGAGCAGCATCAGTAGGCTTTGGGACTTCAACTTCTATGAACTCCTTCAACCCATTGTCATCTAACACCACCTCCATCATATCTTTCCATGCAATATAATTTGAGTTGCATTCCAGGGCATACTCCAATCGCAATCCGTTGAAAGACATTTCAACTTCGAGACCAAGAAAACATTACTGCAAATTCGAATTCCACCAGCTCAAAACTCAACTACTTCTGATCTAAAATTTGTGAGAACAAAGTATTTCTCGTACAAAGATTGACTTTATGGGCATTTACTGGATATCTCACCTTTCGAAAGAAGGATGAATCCAGAGGCTACCTGGCTCGTTTACAGACTCTGCCTAAAGAAATAAAATGTAATCACTTTCTGAATAATAGATCTAATGATCAACTTCTCTCCGATACCATGTAGAAATTTTGAATAATATAACACTTATTCACAGAGATTATCCTGATTATACACTATTTGCGGAATGCATGCATAATACATAACCTCCTCTACCATTGATAATCAATTTGTGGAATTGAAAAAACAATCGCATGCGCACATTGAAACATCAATCACACATATCAACGCAGTATGTAATGGGGAAAGCATATAGTTAAAAACCCCCAACTATCTATATATTATAATGATAGAGAACATGTAACAATACATAGTACAATACTCCTCACAAGTACTCAGTACTATCTCCACCTGCTACACACAAACTAGCTTAGATCTGAATAAGCCACGGCTTCAAATCTCCTCCACTGTTTTCCTGCCTCTACTGCGCAATCCAAGTTAAGAATAGATCTGATCCAAGTTTCAATTCCCTTTTTTCTTGTACTACGCAATCCTCATTGGCAATCTCAATCAATGATTGTGCAAATCTCATGCACAATGATAGTCACAACTGATAGTAGTCTCACCCTTTCACCCACCTCTAACACTTGTCTCCATTGAATTGTCCATACACTGAGTTAACTGATGTATTCTTTAGTTGATTTATGAGTTAATAATTAGTGAATTAATTAATAATTAATTCACACCACTCATCACTAGTGTATTTGTCAGTTAGACTAAATACAACTAGTTCAACTAAGTTAAACTGAACACAACTCCATCAACTCCTCAATCAACTCCACCAAACTCAATCACTTGAGTTCTAACTGAAGTCCATCATGCAATAGCTCAACTAACCCGTCAGAAAAGTTTATTTCCTTCTGGTAGTTGCATGTGCCACATCCGTAGCTCGAATTGAAGTGCTGCAAGAGGATAAGGTAATGTTTCTAGTCCAAATATTATTAAGAGCTAATAATATTTGACTGTTCTATTTTTTTACTAGCGGTCTAAAAATAGACTCTGCCCATATGTCTAAAAATAGAGGTCCATATATTTTTACCAACATGACCAATCATCCATAAATAGCATCCTACAACCTCATAGACCATGAATCATATGTCTAAAAATAGACATAGTCTAAAAATAGACTTTGCGCCAAAAATAGCCCGCGGGCCCACTTAGTGAAGGCGACTTATTTTCACTAAGCTCCATCATCTTGTTGCATTTTCAACACTCATGATCCTTGCATGCCCTCCTCAGCTCCTCACCAGTCTTAGACCTACCATCTCACTCAATTCCAAGTGCCAAAACACCTACCTACCTCACCCCACAGAACAACCTACAATTCTAGCTTGATTTCCCAGACCCAAAGCTGCCTGCTCCATTTGATCTAGCAACAAAACCATCAAATCAATAAAAAAACCCTAGAGCTACTATATCTAGCCTAAAATCCATATTTGGAGTCATATCAACTAAGATTGACAAGGAGAGAGCCCTCTCCCGACCTGGTAGGGCTATCTACCAGGTTAAGCTTGGTTTGTGGTTATCCTAGGATTTCCTCCCTTCAGCCTGAGGTCAATCTAGGCTCTAACGTAGTGGAAACCATATTGGGAAACATAGTTTTATATTCCTCAGTAAAATGTATCAAGTTTTGATCTGATTGTTGATGGTGGACAACGATTAGACACTAGAGGGCTGCAATCATTCACCTGGTGACTAGTGTCGAAAAATCCCAAGGTTCAAAATTTTCATGGAAACTCTACTCTTCAAGAACCAGTATCTTGAATAATTTCTTAGTGAATTCATTGTTATCAAAATGGATTTTTTTGGTTGAAGGTATGCTCCCATGAGCCGAGATCACATTCTAGGTTTTCCAAATAAAATTGCTAAGGTAGATTGGCGAAGGAATTTTCCTATGTTTAAGGATTATGAGAGGAATGATGTTGCTTTAAATCTGGTTAGATTTCACATGCATATTCGCAAGTTGAAGGATGATTTTCTTGAATACTGCTTGATGAAGATATTCATGGCCACTCTGGAAGGTGAAGCCCGATCTTGGTATGAAAGTTTGCCGCCTGCTAGTATTTATTGTTTGAAGGATTTTCATACCATGTTCTTTGAAAGATATAAAGAATCTTGTCCATCCTTAATAGTAGTTCAATATTGTTGTAGACATGCTTATAGTTTTATTGAAAATCTTGATAAAGTTTATGAAGATGACGACTTCATGAATGATGAGATCATGAAAGCCTTGTATGAAAATCCATTTCAATAGCATAAAGAGAGCTTAGAGGATACTTATCAAGATTCTCAGGAAAATTTTCAGTAGGATCAAGATCTTAGTACAATGGAAAATGATGAAAGAGAAGGTCTTATTTCAGATCTGCTCATAGTAGAAGATAGTATGTAGGGAAATCAAGTTTCAATTTCAGATTGTGATAAAGACAAGTTGGCTAATTCAGATCCTGATGATGAAGAGTACCTTGTTTTAAATCCCATGAAGGAGAGATCTGTTATTGAGATCATCTGGAATGAAGAAAACAAGGTTATTGACCCAAGTGTTCTTATTTCATTAGAACAAAGTCTTCACAAGGAGGTAATCCAGTCCTTTTATGAAAAACAAGATGAGAGTTCATGTAAGTGAAAATTTTTCTTTGGATAACTCAGTGGTAAATGATAGAAGTGTTAGTTTTGAGTTTCAAGAACTATCTAATGTTTCCCCTGTATGACTGATGAGTGTGATAAGAAACATGACAATTTTTTTTCCATGTCATATGAATATGATCAACAATGTTTTCAAATTTCAGAAGACAGGGCGATTGAGGACTATCATTTAGGTTTTTCATGTTTTTCATGTTATTTCAAGAAGACAAAAATTGTTTGAGCAAAAGAAAACAAAAATTATTATCTCCTCTATCTGAAGATGAGATATATCAACTCCTGAAAGGTCATGTTACAACCCAAGCTAATGTAGGTTTGCAGTGTTCACATCGTCAAGAAGGTGTAGGTGAAGCTTCTTCCACTTTTGAAAATGACGATAGTCTTCAAATTAGATTTATAGATCAAACAGACATTGTTTTCCTTCATGAAAATGATAAGGCTGCCATGTTTGATAATCTTGAAGATTGTTTTCTGTTTAAGAAAGGCTTAGACTATGAAATTGAAGAGTATGAGCCTGAGAGAGACAATATGCCAAAAATCGAGTCAGAATTTCTCATGCTTGAGGAATTTACAACCAACACTCAGATAGCAGAAGCTTATACTACTCTATGCCTTCATATCAATCAGCAACCAACTATTCTTTCATATCAGAATGAAGGGAGTACTTGTATTTTTGCTGTTGGATCTCAAGACAAGCTAGTGCTTCAATATTTTCAAGACCCATTCGGCATTCTTTTGCAAGCATTAGAAAAGATGAATGTTTCCTAGTTCATTAGCATAAGCCTTGGTTTCAGTTGTTATTGTGAGTTGCCTACATGTACATTGTTTTGCCTACTCGGAGAAAGTGAGAACAAAATTTCAGTGAGTAGCCATCTGCTGGATTGGTTACATTGGAAGGTTCACTTCATATGATTGTACATATTTCATTACTAGGCAGGTGGTTGTCATCATGATTTGAAGATCTCAAATCCCGATGGTATGCTGCCATTAAAAAGCTTTGTAAGTACTTGTATCAGTCTTTGAGTCTTGAGTCAGTCTTTGATTCTTGAGTCAGTTTGAGTCTTGAGTCCATTTTCATAGTGTCAGTTTTAGTCTTTGAAGTAAATTAACCATATTTCCCAATGGATGAGGCACTAGTCTACTTATCCTAGATATCTATGGTTCTTGGCACCTCCAAGTAGCTACCATCCCCATTGGAACCAATGTTAGTGTGAGTGCCTTCACACTGCCATCAATTATCAAAATTCACTCTTTTGCATTCATATTAGGTGTCCCGTTCTCAATGAGTGGCATTCAATTAGGTCATGGATCAAATGATGGTAGGATACATTCCAGTTCTTTCCCTCATGACACATATCTTCTGACTTCTTTTCATGTGATCCAGTAAATGGTTTAGGTCTAGGTTCATTTTTAGTTTATTTCATTAAATAGGTCTTAGGTCTTAGGGTTATAGTCTCATTAAGTATTAGGGTTTCACCATGTCAAATTTTCAGTAACCATTGATTAATAATGGTCAGCAGACACATGAGGAAGACATAATCATTAGGAAACTTTTAATTTCATAATTTGTAAATTTAGTAAGTTTTTCACCTCAAAACCAGTTTGAGGTGAAAACAGAGCATTGGTTTTTATTTGTAAATTTCATGTAATTTTATCATTTCTCATACGTAATTAATGGTCTCATGCTGCTCTTGGTCACCTGCTGATATTTCCAAATACATTCCACTTCAAAAGCAAAAGATCATCAAGCATCAGTTTACCTATTTCCAACAAAAATTCAAGCATCCAAAAAACCGAGTATTTGAAAAATCCAAGAGACATTATAAAGTGGGTTTTAAAAAATTAAAAATCAAAAGTACCCAGGCCATATAAAGGTCATTTCTTTCTCAAGTTATTTCATTGTTTGAATTGAGTTTCATGAGCAAAAACACGATCTTAATGTGTTATTGAGCAAAGGGAGGGAAATTTCTGTGTTTTTGGAGAAAACTGACTAGCGCTACGCACCTAAGCCCAATGCTACGCATAGGAGAGGCGCTACGCACAGGAGCGATGCTACGCACAGGAGAGGCACTACAGACTGGGTTTTCTCTTCTGTGTTATTCTGAACTGGTGCTACGCATAGGAGCTATGATTTACACCTGGGAGTGTGTGCTACGAACTTGGCAGTTGGGCTACAAATAGTTTTAGATTCCATCAAATCGCTTAAAAACTCCCAAATTCCTCCATTGCAAGTAAGTAACATCACTATTCTTGCTAAAAGAATTGTTGCATCAGTTTTTGGTGGTGTTGTCTCTCAAAAACATCAAACCTAATTGTCACTAAGCCATCTCATATATTCAAAAAATACACTTATTACTGTTGTCCCATATTATCTTCTATTATTTCCCTAAAAACCATACATCCAAAACCTAAACCCATACATCCCAAACCCTATACTCATACATTCCAAACCCTATACATATACCTCAAACCCTGCAATACTCCCAAACCCTACACTATTCACTAAACCTACTTACTCCCTACATCCCTTTCCCATTCTTGTTCATTCTCACTTACTTTCCTATTCAAAATATCTTCATACTCATCTTACCTTCTGTCACCAATCCACCACTCTTCATTTACCATAAAGAGAAATAGTTGTACAACAACGGAGAGGGATAGTGAGTATGAAATGGAGGAAGAAACACATAGTGACAATTCCACGGAGAGAGACACTCAGGGCAGAAGGCCTCATAAGGGAGGAAAACATATCAGAGAGGATCCCAGTAGTTTGAGGGAGCTGCAAGCCTGCCCATTTGGCATTTCTTGTTTTAGACATCAGTCATGTTTCAGTTTTTGTGAAATGGTGGAAAGGGTAAAAGCCCATCATGAACTAGCAAGGTTGTTTGTGACACACTTAGACAACAATTAGGTAAACCTTGCTGGGGTTACATTCACTTTGTCACTAGCTATCATTTTAGAGGCTACAAGTATTCTAAATGTGGGTGAAAAGTGGAACAAAGGTTAGTACATTGACAGGGAGTACTATGAGCCTTAAATTAAGGCTAAATATCATAACAAACTCAGTAGAGTATTCCCCTTTAAATTCTTGGAGGACAGGTTTGCTCCATTGATGAAGATCATCATCAAATATATTACTTGTGATGGTAGGTTCTCCAGACTATATGCCTATCACATTAGATTGTTGATGCATTTCACTAGGGTGAGAATGATGAATAGCCCCTACTTCATATTCAGAAACATTGAGAAGATGTCACTCATTGTAAAGAAGAAATCATACACCCAACATCTAACCAACATCTACCACTTCTCTATGATTAAAACCATTATTTTAATCAGCTAAGCCTACTTAACATACCATGGGAGACCTTCATTTCTCATGAAATGTTCAAAAGCCCTCAAGTCTTTTCATTAGTGCCCCAAGAAGAGGGTGGACCTTCAGGACAACAAAAGGTCCAAGAAACTGAAACTGTGGGAGTGCTAGTGTTTGCGACATATGAGAAGGCGTGGAAGTGGTCTCGCCTTCATCTTCAGGCCAAAGGAAAATGCTATCTCCAAATAGAGTGGAAGGGGATTTTCCTTCATATTTAGCTAAACAGGTACAGGTTGGGTAGAAACACAAGGGCAAAGGTAAAGGCAAGAAAAATATGCATGAGAAGGATCCTAGTGATGGGCAAGAGAGATAATTTTTTCCTTGTTGATCATGAGGAGGCACAAAGAGTGGATGTCATTGACTTGGATGCTCAAAATCCAAGGACTATCAAAGACATGATCATTAAGGATCAGGAGGCTAAGATACGAGACCTGTCGGTCAATTTAGAGAGGGCTAAATGGCTCATCAATCATCTAGAGCAAGAAAACAAACAATTGACCAACAATCAATTCCTCACAAAGTTGCAAATGATCAAGGAGAACCGGCAAAAGGCAAACAAGGCAAAGGTTAAGACGACCTCCATTGAGCAAGAGATTGAGAATGACCGGGAAACTTGGATTGAAAGGGTAAACATACACCTTGAAGAGCTACTTGATAAGGGAACTAGAGACAAGAAGATGATTCACCACATGGCCTATCACTATATGACCTGGAACAAAATGTGCAATATAAGGATGAGGAAACTTAAGGCAAGGTTGAGGAAGTCCTTGAGGAGCAAAAAGGAGCATGACAAGCTAAAACTATTGGCTGAGGCCTCACTATCCCATCAAAGCAATTAATGAGAGTACCTTCTACCAAATCTGGGCAAGTTTTGGTGAGTTTTTGGTCATTTTGAAATTTTGAAATTTTCCAACACATAAAATTGCATTAGGTGCGTAGCGCCACCAGCGCTACGCTTTTGAATGGAGCACTTTTTGGAGAAATGGTTTGCATATTTGGATTTAGCATGATGATAACATCAATCCCTAAATTTTTCAGTGATTTTGGAGCAAATATTGGTCAACTAAAGGTCAAAAAGCCATCACAAAATGGCCTCTCTGCCTCTTTTTGGACACACAAGAAGCAACCTTGGGAGATTCCACTTTTGAGGGGGAAAATGACATCAAAATGCAAAAATTTAAGATGTTCCAAAAACTAGAAAGGAAGACCTTTCCAATGAGCTATCTTGGTTGCAATTTGGCTAAGGGGAAAATCTCCAAAATCAGCTATGAAATGGCACTATGCACCTGGCCAATGGCGCTATGCATAGAGCTAGTTTGCGCAAAAATCCAAATTTCGCCTTGTTTTTCTACAAGTTGACTTTTTCTCTCATCTTGGATAAATTTATGATTTTAAATGATGCTATTATATGTAAATGTAATTGTAGAATGACCTTAAAGGGTAGATTCATCATTTTGACGTGGTTTATGGGTGAATGAATCAGTTTCCATGGTTTTAGAGGCAAGTTGTTCCACTACCTATATTCCTATTCCTAGTTTAGATATGGTTGAAATAGTCCCTTATCTCTTGGATTTGACCTGTGATGGATAGCAGAGGTGGTTTTCATGTTTATATTATGTATTTTCTTCCTCATTTGTAAAGGTTGGACTCTTGTGGATGCTTTGAGCTACATTGTACATCTGTACAACAGCTTGGCAAGGAAATAAACCAGGATTTGTAGCTATTTTTTAGGGATTCTTGTGGGAATGTGTTTTTGCATTGTTTCTCCTTCTGCCATTAGTTTTTCTCATGTTTTATATGTGCCAAAATCTATTTCATTCTTCTTAACTAAATGAACTCAAGGTAGATAGGTAGAATACATTGGTAACACTGCTCTGCCTTGGGAATACATTTAGTTTTTGATATTTTCAGCTCTCTGAAGAGGACTCATGATCCTTACATGCCCTCCTCAGCTCCTCACCAGTCTTATACCTACAATCTAACTCAATTCCAAGTACCAAAACACCTTCCTACCTCACCCCACAGAACACCCTGCAATTCTCACTTGATTTCCTAGACCCAAAGTTGCCTGCTCCATTTGATCCAGCAACAAAACCATCAAATCAATCAGAAAACCCTATAGATACTATACCTAGCCTAAAATCTATATTTGCAGTCATCTCAACTATGATTGACAAGGAGAGAGCCCTCTCCCACCCTGGTAGGGCTAGCTACCAGGTTAAGCTTGGTTTGTGGTTATCCTAGGATTTCCTCCCTTCAGCCTAAGGTCAATCTAGGCTCTAACATATTGTATGGAAAAATGGTTTGATATTTGATGCAATGTTGGAAAAGGTATAGTTTAAAATTGATATAAGTATATTCCTCTCCATTATCAATACAAATAATGTTGATATGTGATTATTCTTCAATTTCAATCGATAGATGAAAAAATTAAAATGTTTCAAATGCTTGAGGTTTATGTTTCACAAATAAACCCACATGTCCTAATATAATCAATAGTAAAAGTTTTGATATATTTATTACCAAAAACAAATGCATTAGGCATGGGGCCACAAAAATCATAGTATAACATATTTGTGCTTGCTCTCAAGGTACAATTTTGAAAAGGTTGTTTACTATATTTACTAAGGATAAATGCATCACATGGCTCCAAATTCATTAGAATCATATGAACACTAGAAATGTCAATTGTATTTGACATACAAAGGTTATCATAATTAATGTTCTGAAATATAAAATCCCACAAGGGATTAGATGAAAATATACCTTCATCATGGTGGGAGTTTTGTATTGTTCAACAACCCCCCATTTATTTATTTAATAGTTAATATTCAATTAATAAATGCAGACCCTTTAAAAATTTTCAAAAACTTAGAAAAAGAGAGTTTACCTTTTTGAACTATTAGAAATACAATTTTTAATAAACTCAAGATATCAAGATGAAATCCCTTTGTGACTAGGCATTCTTGCTTTATCACAAATCACTAGACCTTGCATAATAAAGATTAATTGACAATTGGAATCCATGAATTGCGATAAAAGGGATCACCATAGTAGAATTATGGTATCATTAGACTTTTCATTAAATCTAAGGCTTAAATCATTTCTTACAAAATAAATTACTTATCGCAATCGCATAACGACATTCATAAAAGCACAAAACAAAGCAATCCTTAATGATATGTGATTTGCGATACTGTGATATGATAAGTCAAACTCTCATCTCATCATGACCTTTACACAAATGCTAAACATGTCAACCATGAGAAAGTTATGAAATGCGATATGATCCATTCTTGATGGAATTATGAAGAATCTTATCACTTAGATTAGATCCGATACATGGTAAAAAAACTACTTTATGGAATAATTATTCATTTAATAAAAATGCGCTCAAAAGGATAAAAAGTATGTCATTTGCATCGCATATCGCAAAATATTAAATGATTTCAAAATGGCCCATAACTGATATTGTGATATGCGATACTACGATTTGCGATATTGTGAATTGTGATATTGTGATAATTACCATTAATCACAATTGCATGTTTGACATCACACCCTTTCGTGAATCAACTTGAAGCACCGCTTACAAATTTGTGATGAGATGGTTTAAATGAGTCATAATGGAAATAATAAAAATGCATTAGTGCATAGTTAATGTGCTTTAATGGCATTTATTTTTATTTGATATCAAACATCCATATTTTTAAATAAAAGATTCCTCCTTGTCATATTTCAGAAATAACTATATCATTGCATTTTCATGGTCATTTCTGCTCTGTGTGTTTATCCGATAATCTCCATTGCTCAATTTTAGGGAACCCCTAAAGGAAACAATGCTTGAAAATATGGTTAAGAAAGGAAAAACTACTACACCTGAGAAATAAGACGTGCCCCCACTCTTCTCTGATACCACCTGCAACAAACATGGAGGGACCACATCATGGGAGGCCATGTATAACCTACTGGAGGGAGAAAACCCGAGACCAATGGAAACTAAGGCGACAACTGATTCTGAAGTATCATCTGATACTTCCTACTTTGAGGTAGCATGTTCATTTGTACACAAAATACCTAGAAGGCCCAAGATATAACCATACACGGATATGGTGAAATGGGTAATTGATAATGTGAATATTTCAAATAGGACTTTTAGAAATTCAAGACATGAAGTCATGGGATCTTTCACGCCAGACAACTTGGACTAGATGTACCATCTACCAGAACCACAAAATCTCTATGATAAATATTTTATTGAACATTTTTCCAAAGAAAATGAGGACCCAATGGAAGTTACACAGAACTAGAGGTTAGGCTCCAACAAATTCAAACAGGAGAATATGTACCCAATTTCATCCCTCTCGGCTCCACATATTTTCGCAGTTGCGATGATGTGTAGATCATTTGGGAAGGTTGATAGTACCAAATTTTCCATAGAGTGGGCTCCATTTATTGATGCAGTGGTTAATGCAATGATTATAAATTGGAGTCATATTTTGTTATATAATTTAGCTATGGCTATTAGGGAATACAAGCAAAAGAGTATTATCTCCCCTCAAACTATTCTCCATTTTTACATGAGTGCTTATGTAATGGATGCCATATGTTTTTGCTCACGATTTCCAAACATGGGTTGGAAGTGGACTATACAAAACCCTCTGCCCATCCATGTGTATCATAACATCTTGTGGGAATCCTAGTTCAATTCTCATTTTTACAGAATTTTCCATGGTATTATGTTACCCATTTATAAAATCATGTTTGACAAAACAACCCCCAATCTTTCCAAAGAAGTAAAGATAGACATATTTCCAGTCACAAGATGGTTTGATGATGAAATATTTACTTATGTCAGAGTTTTTGGGAGCATTACAACTCCACATGTCTTCCCATATTATGTTCCGAACAAACTATTGGAAAGAGAGATAACTTACCAAACAACAGGGGATGGTTTAACCAAAGCCCTAAATGAAATGAAAAATTCCATTTGGAGGAACTATTCCACTACAATGTGGTGCTTTTGCACTACATGATTATGGGCATGCAACAAAAGAAATGGAGAATATTAAATCTCTAAAACTAGCCATGATTCCAGGTCGACAATTTGATCCAAACCAAGTTTCCAAAGACTTCACTTCCATGGTTAAAATCAGGAAGTTTACTCATGAAGATGATCTATTTGATGACCTCTTCCAAGGAGCCAAATCATTTACATAGGTCTTACATTTAGCATCGCTACAGTTAAGCCAAGATGACATCAACGATTTTCATGTATACATAAATAAAATATTGTTGAAGGTCCCATTGGACCTGTTACAAATTGAACAAATAAGAGAACCTACCCCTAGTGTGAGCCTGGAGGCAATAATAAGGAGAATTCTGATGAAGAAGCACAAGAAAAATCAACTTAGGGGTTAGAAAATTTAAAGCATCAATCTCAAATAGAAGAAGAAAGTCCCAATAAAGGTTATGAGAAAAATAAAGAAGGAAATACTGAGGGAATGGATGAATAGTCCTTGGCCAAGAAATATACAGAGGCTCAATCCACATCAGCTCAAATAGGCAAGATTCCAGTTATTGATCTAGATAGGGAATGGGATAAATTCAATCAAAATCTCTAAATAGGGACAAGTCTTGAGGGGGCATCTAAATTCCAGAACCCAAAAGAGACTCAGCAAGTAACAAATCCAGAGACAACAGAGAAAGGAGTCACAAACACTCGAGATGTTGAGGTCATCTCGACTTTCCCCACTTATGAAATCCTCTTAAAAATCAAAGAGATGCCTTTGTTGGACATATCTTACAACCCTACACATAAGCTTATGGTAAAAAGACAAAGAAAGAAGAGGAATTTAGACACAACAACAGTTGAAACTCTTCAGAATGAATCAATGGAAGTTTTATGGAAAGACATTCCTATTGATCCATCTGAGAACCTTACAAAGCTATCACAATTTGCAGGGGGATATGCCACTACAACTATTGATAAAGAAATAGAAGTCAGACTTGTGGTTAAAGAAAAAGAACAAAGAATACAATTGTTGGAACAAGAGAAAAAGCATACCAATTGGTAAGCAGAACAACAAATAGTGCAACTTCAAGGGGATTTTGAGAAAATTAGGTTACAACACCAGGCAAGCATGACAGAGAAAGACTCACAGATTTTGAAAATGCATGTCATGGTAAATAGATTTAGAGATTAACCCTCAGATAGATGAATTCATTAAATAAGAACTCAAGCTAAATTCCTTATTGACATAACAACAAGAGATGTTATGCTGAAAGATATCACAGATCAATCCTTACTGTGAAACAAGTAATAAATTGACTAACCAAATGATTGATCTAAGATTTGAATATGAATAACTCTATAAACATATTTCAGAATTTATTGCCAGGCAGGAACTTGATGAAGGAAGAAAAGTTGATTTTCCAAAGATAGAATGATCCCATAAAGACATTCTATTTGGATATTGGGATACACAGTTAAAGCAGGAAGAGAGGGAAATGACAAAAACAACAGGTACAACAAGCAACATAATTGAGTCAGTGAATGAAAATCTTCACAGTGCCAACCTCGTTAAAGAATGCATAGCAGCTGATCTCCCGGCCATCAGACAACTAGAAAAACATTGGAAAGAAACTGCCCAAACCAAGGAGGAATCAATCAAACAACTGTCCAAACTTGATTGGGAGACACACTAGTAGTATTTGGTAAAACCACATAGCCAATGGATAACTCTACAATTCTTAACTAGTTCTACCCAAAAAATGGTGCTAGCTCTCTTAGATGCCATATTTTCAGGACAGTTCAAATCTACAATCAACGAGTGCCCCATTTAAAACCAATGATGGATATCTACAATCTCAAGGACAAAGTGTTCGACTAAGAAAATTCAATGAAGATGCTTTTCATCAGTTTATTTTCTATTTTTAGTTTTGTTTTTCTTACTCTGAGGAAGGTTGTTTGAAAGCTCCTCAACTTTTTTTGTAATAATCTATTTTTGAAACATATATTACAATGTTTAAATATCTCTTGCGCATTTAGATAGGGATCCAAAATTTTATCAAAAACACTTTGAAATAGATAGCACTTCTGTACTTTTGTGAATGTTTCGATGAAATAATTGGAACATGATCTATTTTTCTTGAATATTGAAGTATACTCTACTAAAATTACCCTTCTGTATTCTTAGGGTATATTTGATTTAAATAAAGTGGATTAATATTGTTGATCTCATGAGCATGACCTTTCATATATGCTACTTTTATCTTATGATCGTGTTTCATTAATGATTTTATATTGTGTTATGCAGGAAATCTGAGTTATAGTTTTACATTATTGCACTTTTGTATGATGTTTCAACTCTAATTCCTTATTGAATACACGCACACTTACGATATGTGATAAAGTTTTATCCATTGTTTTGTCTAACTATTTAGCCAAAATAATTACCATTTATGATTTCATTTCTTTTAGCAGTTGAATAATCTTCATTACCAATTGCTTTAAGACATCTTTATAGATCACATATCCTAGATTATTCCTAGGTATATATATAGTAAGATAAATAATATAATTAATAGATGCATGTGTTTGTTGTTTAGATTAGATCATTTTTAGATAAATTATTCTTTATTGTATCTTATATCACCCCAACATCATTACCAAATAAATTCTTGCTAGGAAATTGGTCCCATTATCCCCATTCGAATCTACCACACCAAATGGAAAAGGAACTTATTTCAAGGTTAGGACTGGGTAGTTATACCCCATGTTGTTGCTACGAATTTCGAGGCCTCAACATTTTGGTGCTATAAGGAGGTCTAGGGATATGAATGAAAAGAAAAACTAAATCAGAAAGCCATTCTAAGAGTAAAACTCCCTTACCATCACCTCCAACTTCTCGGTCACATTCTTTATCTCCAAATCCTAAATGTGAAGTTGTGAAAAAATATTTACAATCCACTAGTGTTTCCCAAAAGAAATTAGATCATCCTTCCTCTGTAGAAACTTCTGAAGTATAGTCTTTAATTCATAGGTTACAAGGAATTTCTTTGTCTCCAAAATATTTTGAATTATCTCAATCCAGCGTTTCTTCACATTTTCCTTCATCTCGAAGATTAACTAGATTGCAGAGTGAAAAAAATGGAATTCCTTCATTTGAATTTCCTCTACCTCCTCCTCGAAGGAAAACTAAGAAATCTGAGTCTAAAACTCATAATGAGATTCTTTCACCATCACCACAAACTCCCTTGCTCATTCCATCATCTTCATCACAAACTCAATCATCCACCTCACCATCTCAGATAGTGATTTACATTGGTACAAGAGAACAATCTTCCTCTACCCAATCACCTCCAACCACTGGTGCATCTTCTTCTACACAGGTACCCATAATGGCTCAAATACCATGGAAAAATCTAGGAGCCATTCAAATGGAAGGATCATTACATCCATTGCATCCTCATCCAAAAAAAATGTTTCCAAAATTCAATCCCGATGATGGTCTTCCTATCGAAGAACATATAAACAACTTCATGCTATCCATAAATCTAAATGGAGTCATAGATGAAGATGCATTTGTATGATTTTTCCCTTATACATTACAAGGATCAACGGAATCCTGGTACTTTTCATTACCATCTAGTCCCATTGATAATTGGAATGCATTCTAGGAAGAATTCCTAACCAAGTTTGGAGATGATCACTCAACGACTACTCTTCTTAATGATCTCTCCAACTTGAAAGTTCAAACTAGAGAGCCAATTAAGGACTTCAATTTGCATTCTAACAAATTATTAAACAAAATCCCAGTGGCATCTAGGCCAAGTACTAAAGTTCAAAATGAATGGTACATTTTTGCTCTTCCCTCAAATGTAGCTATTTTTGTTGATAGAGTTGCCAAGCCAACCTTGGCTGAAAACATGAAAGAAGCTATAGCTATTGAAAATTGAATTTTAGCCTTAAAAATGAAAAATGAACTAAAAAGAGAGAAAATCCAAAAAAGTCACCTTCAATGATGAATCTAATAAGAAAACACCTAAAGATCCTTTTGATCTTGAAGTTCTGCAGAAGGTACTTAAAACTATGTCCAATGAAATGGTCGACATAAAAAAGCAAGTAGCTGAGACTTCTTGTAGAAAACCTTTTAGATGTTTTAAGAGAAATCCCACCTCTGATCCTCAACCTCCAAGTACAATATCAAATGGTAAATCAGATTTGGATGAGGAAGAAGTATTAACAGCTGAAGAAAAAACCGACGAGGAAGAGTTAGTTGAAGTACATGGAATGTGGGATTTCATAATTCCTTTATCAAACAATGAAGAAGACGAAGAAGCTTTACCTATCACTACTAGAAGCAAGAGCACTATTGATTTGCCACAAACAAGTGAAAAACTGAAATAATCAAATCCTGTAGTGTAAGAAAAAGTAATAGGTAATAAATATTCTCCCAAGTCTACTTAGACATCTCCTCCTCAATAAAATTCTTTGCCTCCACCCAAAACCTTGCTAGTTTCTGATGATATGAAATACAACATCGTAGAAGACATGAAGAATACCAAAGCTAATATCATGTTTCATGAGCTTCATAAGCTAAAACATCCACAGAAGCTATCGGTCAAAGAATTATGTGTAACATCCACTTCGCTTCCTACTACTATAATTTCCCAGGTTGCAAAAGAAATGGTTAGGCCTCCCAGTACTTCATCGGATAAAATGAGTTCAATTGATGTTTCTTTAATTGGTTGCAGATATAAATCCAATACTCCTCCTTTTATTTTTACTTTTGAAGTTTTTAATAAGAATATTCACAATTGTTTAGTTGATTCTAGAGCTTGATCCAATATTATGCCAAAAACAATTTGTGCAAAATTGAATGTTTTACCCAAAAAACATGTTTTTCACATTGTAAAGTTAGAGTGAATGCAAGTCGAAGTCATAGGAGAAATTAATGTGGTTACCATCAGACTCTCATAAAATCCAAGAGCATGTCAAGTAATTGATGCTCATGTCAATGATATTCCTTAATTATATGGCTTAATCCTTAGTAGAGATTGGTCTAAAAAGATTCATGGCTATTTTGCAACAGACTTGTCTCATATGTGGCTTCTTTACAATGGTAAGCCAAATCAAATAAGGGTCGATCGTGAGAAAGATTTAAATTATATCATGACTAAAAGGGAAGGAGAAAATGAGCCCATTGCATACAATAGTAATATCATTGGAAAATATTCAGTTGAATAATTTTTAGGTAATTTTAATGCATACACTTCACCTTCTTTGGAAAACTTTGTTACCTCACAGATCGAAAATGATTCGCAAACAAATTCTTCTAAATGTATAAATTTTGTAGATAAACCTGTAGCCAATTCTTTATTTTGGAAATTATTTTTTGATGGATCTAAATCTGATGATGGAGCAGAGGAAGGTTTCATATTAGTTAGCTCTGAAGGAGAGAAAACTATGTTGGCATGCAGACTTGAATTTGAATACACGAATAACACTATTGAGTATGAGGCATTAGATTAGGATTGTACAAATCCATATGCCTTCATTTCAAATAACTTCAAGTATTCAGATTTAGAAAACGTAATCAAACAGGTAAGGAATAATATATATTATCTTTCTAGACATTTAAAATATTATCAATCATTAGTCTAGGACCTCACCTCACATTTCTTAACATTTAACATTTCTCAAATTCCAAGACTTCAGAATGCAAGTGTCGATATTTTGGATAACATTGCATCCAAACTTATACCACCAGGAGATTATAGTCCTCATCGATTTTCAATAGAATTAATTTTTAGACCTTCTATTCCTGATAATATCACCAATTAGGGAGTTTTTAATGATGATCTAGATATCGTAAATTTTTAACATCCGAAGGCTCATATGATAACCAGATAATAGATGAAGACCAACATGATAGCTAACTCAAACAAAAGACAAGTGTAAATCCCATACCTAAATCTGTAGTTAAGCTAGAATATCTATATGATCTTAAAGACAAATTCAAGAAACCAACTAACTGAGAGCTTCAAAGTTCAACATTGAGGTTTGAATTAGTAAATCTTGGAACTGATCTTAAACCAAAAAATATTAATTTGGGTCTTGGTCTTACACTCGATGAAATATTAGCCTTCATTCATTTTTTGAGAATATATAAAGATGCTTTTGCTTGGAATTATGATGATATTAAGACGTATGATACTTCCATTATACAACATACCATTCCTATGATATTCAACAAAAATCCTGTACAAAAAAAGTTGAGAAAGATTCATCCAAATTTGGAAAATCAAATAAACTTCTTAAAGCCAAAATAATCTTTCCTGACATATATTCAAGGTGGGTTTCTAACCTATTTCTAGTCAAGAAAAGGAATGGTGATATTCGAATTTGTATATAATTTCATAATCTCAACAAATCTTTTTAGAAGGAAAAATTTCGACTTCCTTCGATGGAACAGATACTGCAGTCAATTGCTGCCTCAGAGTTAATGTCTTTTTAGGATGAATTTTTAGGTTACAATCAAATTATTGTACATCGAGATGATTGACTAAACACCACTTTGAGAACCAAATGGAGAACATACGCTTATCAAAATATGCCATTTGGATTAATCAATGTTGGTGCAACATTTGAGAGAACCATGGATATAACGTTCAAAGGTTTGGTAATTAAAATTGTGGTCATTTATTTAGATGATATAATTGTATATTCTAAGAAGCGCGGTAATCATTTAATGGACTTAAGAAAGATATTTGAATGTTGTAAAAGATATGGAATTTCTCTAAACCAAAAGAAATATTTATTCACTTTAACTGAAGGTATGTAAATATGGAATTCACATAGATCCTAATAGGATAAGAGAAATTTCTCAAATCTCTTTGCCTCACGACAAAAAATCCATGCAAATCGCTCATGCCAAAGTTTGCTCACTTCATCATTATGAGCAACAAATACTGAGGGAAGATTTGATGACCCAAAGTTGTGAAACTTATACAACCTTGTGGAATCATCAGCAATGCCAGTGGCTAAAATCTGTCTAGGGTCCTTTAGGTCCTTAATTACAACATCATGAGGTGAAAATTCAACGATTTTACCTTCACCCGAATGAGTTATCTAATAAACAGATAGAAGGTTGGAGGATAAGGTTGGAACACATAATACATCATTAAATTGACCATTGTCTATATGAACAGTTCCAGTCCCTACAACATTAAGAGATCTATTATCACCAACATATATATTTTTGGTGTTACAATCATTTAAAGAAGAAAACATGGCTTTATTTTTGGCCATGTGATAAGAAGCTCCAGAATCAATGATCCATTCATGAGAATGAGAGGAAGAAGAGACATTTAATGCATAGCCAGACCGAGATGCTTGACAACCACATGCAGAAAGTGCCATTCCTGAAGATGAATTTGAAGAGTGCTCCAAATTGATGTTATGCTTCTTCATTGTTGCTTCCAAGGCTTCCATCTTCTTAAAGCATTTAGATTCTAAGTGGCCATCTCGATTACAAAAGTTGCAATGTCTATCAGTCTTCTTGCCTTTGTTTTTATTTGCCTTATCATTCTGGTGAATGATTTTTCATTTTGAGGTTGAAATTGCTTAGGACCCTTGTTTGGTTTAGGACCATTCTTTTTAGGATATGACTTCTTAGGATTCTTTGAGTTTGGTTGCTGCTAGGCGGTTAACGCTTTCTTAGAAGAGTTTCCAAGATTAAGAAGACCAAGGTGTAAGAGTTTTTCTTGTTCTCTTATTAAAGAATCACAAAAAGCATCAAAGGAAGGGGGCTTGTAGTCGTGTCATTGAGAAATGAAGGCTTCTCTTGTAGAATGGAAGGTGGAAACAAACACAGAGTAGGCTGATCCCAACTTAGTAAGAATGGAATAGATAAGGTTACTATCTTCTTTCTTAACCTTAACACCTTCCAAGAGAAATCTAAGGGTCTTGAATTTGGACAAAAATTATTCAATGCAAGAAAAATTATTGGGGTCCAATGTAAGCAACTCATTTTCAAGCTGATGGGCTCTAAGTTCATTTTTAATTCCAAAAACTTTAGTAAGTTGCTCCATTGCTTTATCAGGAGTATCAAGTTCAGCAATATGGAATCTAAGATCGTAAGAGATGGACATCCCTATCAACCCATGTGCTTGATCTTGCTTATTTTCCCATTTGACTGCTTTCTCTCATCTTTCGGTTTGGTTTCTTGGTCTGAGGCTATTCTGTAAAGACCTTTACTTCTAAGTAAATCCACAATGTAGGACAACCATTGGAAGTAGTTGGTGCTGTCAAGAATAACTTGGCATGGAATTTCCATTTTAACAGAAACTGAAGCTATATATTATGAAACTAAGTGTTCTAATGGAAATATCTAAAAAATTAGGCTGGTGAAAAAAAAACGGCTCTGAAAACGGCTTCCGGATGAAGAAGTTATGGCTTTTTGAAGAAAAGTTGATGAAGGCGTCGACGAAGTGCAGGAATGTGCGGAAATGAAAAAAAAAAGCCCCTTTTCCAACAAAAATGAGATTTGAACCCAAGACCTCTACTCTCATAAATTAGCTTTGAACCAAGTGAGCTAAACAAAAAGTTTGAGAGAGAGAGAGGGGGGGGGCTTTGTTTTCTTTTGGTCACTGATGCTTTGGATTGCGTGCTTGCTTGAGAAAGCTCTTTTTCCCCCTACAAAAAAAAACACAAAACCCAACACGAACATACAAAAAAAACAAGCCTTACGACTTAAAGTTAGCTTTACCCGGAAATTAAATATTTTCCTCAATGTTTCTGATTTTCCGAGATCACACTAAGGCGCAGCGGAAAAGAGCATACACATGAGAAAAATACTTCCTTTATGTTTTTGATTTTCCCAGATCGCACAGAGTCGCAGGGCAAAGAGCATACACAGAAATGAAAGGTATAGATGCAGTAATAAAAAAGAACTAAATAAACAAAAACGAATAAACGTAGAGAAAATAATTGTAAACTGCAAATAAACACTGTATACCTCTAGATCTTAAAAATGACGTAGCTAGGGCTACCGGAAACCTTTTCGCATGAAACGAAAGGGGTTCCTCACTGGAACAGATGCTCCTAAAATAAAAGAGTAGTCCTCTCGGCCCGAAAGCAGTAAGAAACAACAGATCTAGGAGATAACAATCAGATGCAGTTGTACCGGCTTCAGATTTGGATCACCAATGGATGCAGCCTTCAAATAGCTCTGATACCATGTAGGAATTTACAGGGTAAGTTCCTCAGACAGAACACCAAAGGACACCGCTCACAAATAGATCACAGATCAATACACCAGTATTTTGACGTGGTTAAAACCCTCAAAGAGGGAAGCAGTCCACAGCCTGAGCCAACGCAGCCACTTCAGGAAATTTATTAATAAAAGAATGAAAATTTACATAAGCTTCTCTCGTGAATGGTTAACCTACAAATGACCCTCCATGC
>APFE031003986.1:0-24223 GCA_000404065.3 Pinus taeda | reverse complement strand
GTCGGATCACTACATATCGTGATCGTCAGATTGTAAGTTACAAATGTACATAGTAAAGAAACACACTTTACCTAACTCTACACTAGACCAAGTTATACTTAACTATTCCTATATGTCAGAATATCCTAACAAAACGATCTCAAGGACTAAACAATCTCTAACCACTTTTGGCATCAAATGGTAACACTCTTTGACATCAATGGCAACATTTCGCTAAAAATCTCCTACTTTGGCATTGATGGAAACACTAAACATTGTAGGTCATTGATCGCAACACTCATCGTTCTCCAATTTTTGGTTATTCTCTCCATTATTATCCTCTAATGTTTTCTAATTCTCCCCATTTGACATCAGTAGCGAAGGGTCTGGTAAGACCATCACATAATAGGTTGTTGATTATTACAACAACACTGAAACTACGAGGGGTCTCAACTTTGAATAGCAACCTGGGGTTGATACAAACTTTAGAGGAGTCATCAATGTGGGTGCAACAAGAAATGTATTCTCCTTTAGTTATCTTGAACTAAAAGGAAGCTAAAATGCACATAAACCATTTTTTCTATTTAGGTTATAGGAAATGCTCAAAAAAACAAGGAATAACAAATAGACCTACTCTAGCTTGCACAAAAGTAAACAACAAAAAGTAACCCTATCTTATTTGTAGAAATGTGAATGACATAAGGTAACCCTACTCTAATTTTAAAAGAGTAAATGAAAGGAAATAAACTAGTCCATTTTACAGTAAAATAAATGATAAGAAACAGACGTAGGCTAATTGCAGGAAAGGAATGGTAGAGAAAAATAAATTATATTTTACTATGCATGATAAACCAACTTACAACTCAAGGAAGACATTCAAATTGTAAACCATACTTACAAAATAGAAAGTAGTTTTTGTTATCGATACTAAGGTGAGGTTTCTATGGGGCCTATAAAATTCTAAAATCCATCTCCAGTGTTTGATGTGTATTGGTTGATTATTATTTACAACCTTTGCTGAATTATTTGATGGCCCTTAGTATTAAAATAAGAATGTTGAAACTCCTAAATCTCTAGGCTTTAATTATAACCTCAGGTTCATACAAACTTAAGAGGAGTTATCATTGTGTGTGTAGCAGGAGAAGTATTCTCCTTTGGTTGAACTTATGTAACCAAAGGGAAATGTACTATGGCCACTTTTTCTATCTAGGCTATAGGAAATGCTCATGAGAACAAGGAACAACAAATAGACCTACTGCAAGAAAGTAAACAAAAAATGTAACTCTATCCTATTTGTAGAAAAGTAAATGACAAATGGTAATCCTACTCTATTAGTAGAAAAATAAATGGTATGAAATAAAACTACTATGTTTTTTCCAGAAAATAAATGAACATAAATAAACGTGTGCTAACTACAAGAAAGGAAATTAAATATTTTCAATAATACTATATAAATATGAAGTATATTCTATTATTCATGGTAAACCAATTTACAACTAAAAAAAGCCATTCAAATAATAAACCTTATTTAGAAAGAAAGAAAGTGATTTTTCCTATAGTTATTAGGGTAAGGATTTTAAGGGGTCTCTGAACTTCCAAAATCGATCTCCAGGGTTTTATGTGTGTTTTAATGTGCTTAGGACTGATAAATATGATTTGAATGAAAATGTGGTGGTGTTCTGGTGCAATCAGTGTACTACTACATGATGCCCATATTTTTCTATAAGAAATAATCAAGAGAAGTTCTACATGAGTTCTAAATGTGATTTAAGGGGTGAAGAAGATAAGGAAATTTTCACAAGGTAGAGGATTATTTCTTGAGCTTAGGTTCCCTTGATGGGTCAATTCACACATCAAACAAGTAGAACTACAATTTCCTATAACTCGTCTAAACATAAATAAACTTGCTAAAAGGTTGCGGAAATAGGTAATAGTGACTAAAAATATGATGATCTAATTGAGCCACTTGCAGAAGAAATAATACTAAATACACATATTAAGAATTGTTATATAATTGAAAGAAAAATGCATGATTGATTGGTAAAATCAATGCACACGAATGACAGATAGTAGGCACATATTTTCTTCTCCTTCCTAGCCTAATAATAAATTTCTCTTTAATGAATCTATTGTATATAGGAACATCCTTGATGGTTTGCAAGAGGGGAATATTAACACAAATTTTTTATTTCTCCCAAAAGTTCAGCTTCTTCTGGGGTGTGTGTTTTACGATGGATCGACCTTTTAGGATAGGGAGGTTTTTTGGGTTTAGGAGTAAGGTTTTCCATCTCTTCTTCAATATTTTTTGGTGAAGAAAGTAGTTTAACATTAGGAAGTGCCTTCCTAGACCCGAGGCTGATTTCTTGGATTTCTACAACATAAACATGATAATATGTCTCTCCATTGTAGTCTAGTTGGGCCAACATATTATTTAGGTCCAGATTTAGTTGAGTAGGCATTTGTGGCTATTCCAATGGATTATTTTTAGGTGAATTTGGTTGAGGAGGAGAAATAATTACCGAAATTGGTTGTGCTACCTAAATTCTCCACCCTGATGATGGATTTAACCATTAAGTAGGTTGGTGTTGGTATGGCTGAAAAGGAGAAATACTAGGTTGGAGAGGACAATACCATGGAGTAGGCATAGAAATGGGTGAAGTGCTTGGTGGACATTGAGGTTGAAATTGTGCATTATAACTTGTAAGGAAAGAGGAGGGATAATTTATACCTTATTGGTATGGTTAAGGGCCTTGTGACCTTTTCTAGTTGACAAAGAAAAGCTACTCCATGCCTCCTACTCTTTCGTACATCACTTTCAAGCCTAAAAGAGATGGATACTTGTTAGTTGAATGGTTTTAATCAAACATAGAACATATTTCCATAAAATTTAATGGAAACTGATTTCTAAGATGCTTCTTGTTGCATATAGGGAAAAATATTGTTAATGCCATTTTTGCTTCCTCTTTTATTTTCTTAGATTATATTATTTCCATTTGCATGGAAATGGTGTGTAAGATATCATTTTAAAAAAGTCAAACATACCTCCTACTTTATTCTTAATGACTAAAGTAGAGGATGAAGGAATTACCAAGCCTAATTGGATCTACCTCTTTTTGTGGTAGCTCTAGAATTGTTTTTGAACACTATCTTTATGTCTTCATGGTTAAGAAGATAAATATCTCCATTGGCCAACATATTGAGCATCTCCATTAGTTGTTATTTTACCCCTAGTAGCAAGACTAATTTCAATGAGTCCATATCAAGAGTGAAATTATGTGCACTCTTGTAGCTTAGTTGAAATATTTCCTCATATTATTCTAGCGATTCATCTAGCCCTTTGGGTCATTATGAAGATTTCATCCCTTGTCTATCTTACTCTATAGTAATACACACATTTTGTGTTGAATTCTTGTTGCATCTATTCCCATGTGGTGATACTCCTTCCTTTTAAGTTCATGAACCAGTGCAAGGTTGTGGCTTTAGGGGTTGAAGGAAACAATTTTAGATTTTTCTCATTTGATGTATAATGATATGTCTTATAGACTACAAAAAATTCAAACATGAAGGTGTTAGGATCCTAATAAGCCATTCCATGAAAATTTGGAAGAGCAGTGAGGTTAATATCTTTAATATAGCTTCTTCATTTGCTTCTGCTTTAATATAGAAAAGACATCAAGCTGCGTGTTTCTAGCCATAGTATCAGTTGTTGATGAGGTTCTTCTCCTCATGAAAGATCCTAAAAAATCCTCACATTATCACCTTAAAAGGCCTATATATCCTCTATAGATAGAGTTGGAGGCTCACAGTCAATAAGTGAAGGTAGGATGTTTTTAGGAGTGGGTGTCTTAGGTCGATTTTTTCCCGAATTATCACTAACTCTATGAGGTCTAAAAGAAATGAATTTTTTGTTTTGTCTTTAGATAGAAATTCCAATGTTTTTTTTTGTATTTGTTTTGAGAAATAAATGGAAGGGAGTCAACTAGAGAGGAAAACAATACCTAATTTAAAACCTCCTGAAAAATGATACCAAAAAGTGACGCCCATCGGTATTACGATAAGAATTTTAACAATATTGATGGTCTCAACTTTAATTATCAAAATAGGGTTCATACAAACATAAGAGGAGTCAACATTGTGTGTGCAGTAGGAAATATATTCTCCTTTGGTTGATCTTATGCAACTTAAGAGAAGTTAAAATGTACGGATACCACTTTTTCTGTCTAGGCTACAAGACATGTTAAAGAAAAGATGGAACAACAAATAGACCTACTTTAGCTTGTAGGAAATCAAACAACAAGAAGTAACCCTATCCTATTTGTAGAAAAGTAAATAACAAAAGGTAACCCTACTTACAATGACATGAAATAAACCTACTATGTTATGTAGGAAAATAAACGATAGAAAATAATCCTATGCTAACTATAGGAAAGGAAAGAAAATCATTTCAAAAATGTTGGAGAAAAATCAAGTCTATAAAATTATTATAAAATGATGCATGATAAACCAACTTACAGTTGAAGGAAGACATTTAAAAAATAAACCCTAATTACATAAAAGAAAGTAGGTATTGTTATAGTTACTGGGGTAAGCTTTCTATAGGGCCTCTAAGATTCTAAAATCCATATCAAGGATCTGATATGCATTTTAATGTGCTAACGAATGATAAAAATGCTTTGAGTGTAAAAATACCACTCTTTTTCTATAGGAAACAACCTAGAGTAGTTTTATGAGTTCTAAATATAGTCGAAGGGGTGAAGAATGTAAAGGAAGGTTATAAAAGGGTAAGAGAGTCTTTCCTAAGCTCATTTTCCCTTGATGGGTTAATTCACACATCAAACACGCATATCTAAGGTTTCTTATAGCTTGTATGGATAGAAATAAACTTGCCAATAGATTACAAAAATGTGTAACAATGAGTGAAAAGATGATGATATAAGTGATCCATGTGCACCAAAAATGATACTAACTATAGCTATTAAGAAATATTGTGTAATTGAAATAAAACTAAATGATTGGCTAGTAAGATCAAAGTACATGAATGTTAAAGTACTCATTGTAGAAAATAAAACAAAAGAAGGGATGAGTTAAAATTCAACTGAAGAGTTTCATTGCATCAAAGAAACTATTTATGAATCGATTAATGCAGGATACATAAACAAAATAGAAAGAATCTTTGTCACTAACCCTACAAAGACAATATTTTTTAGAGACCTGAGTACCCAAGTTGGATCGTAATCGAAGGAGACTCGGGTCCCTTAAAGGATAATCAGATAGGAAACAAACGAGTGTTTTTATTAATCGACAAATGTACTATTACTTGGAACATCACAAGGCTAAAATAAGGGTAAGAAAATTTCTCTATTATTGTCAATATTTTCCAATGCTCTGAATCCCCAATGGGATACTAAGGCCGCTTATTTATACAAATAATTATTGAGGGTTAGCCTCCTTCAGGAGATGATTTCTTCCTTAAAAAACAGTATAAAGTAGAATCTGGTTCCCTAATGACTTTGCAACTATAGGGAGGTGATAATCTCCTTGAGCCAGTCAAGTTTTGATTATTCTTCCCTAGCCATATTTTCCTCTTGTTGGACTCGTGTGTGATTTGCATCAAATATCCTCAATATCCTAGATAATAAATTCATTAGCAACATAAGATTTGGAAATAATCTCTTAACCATCCTAAGAACATATTAAAGCTTAAAAATAGATTATTAAGTGCAAAGGGAAATATTAAATACACCTAAAGATGGTTATATGGGCCTTCATTTATACTTATTTGGAAGGAAAATCATACCCCTACTAAAACTATTGCTCATCATTTGGAAAACTATTCATCTTGTTTCTTTTCATTCATTATCTTGATGGCTTGTCTCACATCCTAAGATGTTTAAGATGTGGTAGCCCCTTTTGGATGGAACTCTGCAGTCTCCTCAAGTTATGTTTGTTCCCTATTTTCCTCTTCTTGGTCCTGATGCTCCTATAGGCCAAAATAATGAAGAACTAAACTTGATTCCAATCAAGTGGACTTCAAGTATTTGGATGCTTATTTTGTAAAGAGGTGTTTTAGCCAATGCAATCCCTAACTTTTTAGGTGAATGATATTATGTTATCCTTAAATTTTTTGGAAATTTGTGGCATATTCTTTGGCATGCCTACATGCTTTGCTCACCCAATAGCCTAAACGAATACTCAAAGTGAAGGATTTACTTTTCCTACCTTTCCCTGTTGATTTTTTCCATGTTGATATATTTTTCTACGAGCTTGTGAATGGAAATGATGAGATGCAGTGATGGAAGCTCTTCCCTAGCCCGTAGTGGTTGTTCTACGTCCTTTCCTACTATTCTCTTGAACTTTGTTGCCTTGTTTTCTTCATGGTTCACCATGAAACTAGAATAATTAATTTTACATCACCTAATTGAGAGCTTGGGTCCTAAGGAACAAATTATATTTTAATCAAACTGAAAGAGAAACTAAATATATTCTCCATCTTAAGTGTCCCGAATTTTTCTCCTTTTTCAATAATAATAACAATAAGTCATTGCTATATTAAAGAAAAAATTTGAAATTCTTACTAAAGTTATGAAGATGTTTCTAAATTATGATAAAATGATATTATTATATGTTTTACTACATTAATTTGTTTTAAAATGATGAAAGGTTTTTTTTTTCAAAACAATCAACTCATATATTATGTATATATTAATTTTTCTAGATATTATTAACCTTAACGAGTAAAATCTTCAATGATGTGATTAATTCATACGGGTAAGATATTAATTGTATTTTAATCTACGTATATTTATAAATTTATTATAAAAGCTAAAAATATTATTAATATATTTGATATGTTTCACTTTATTTATATAGAATTATAAAGAAAAATTCAAGTGGAGTTATTTCAACCAGTTTATTCAGATGATAATTATATTACCATCTCATGTTTAAATTTTTGATAGTAACATGCTAAGATTTGGTTTCTTTGGAGAAAATTGTTACAATGGATATTAGTCTAAAAAAAAGTATGTGTAGTGAGTATAACTATTAGCTGAATTTTCTATGTTATTCTCATCATTTTTACTAAACAAATATTACTATAATATTTGTTAGAGTTTGAATATTACTAATATAAAAATAACAAAAATTCGATCTTAAGTTTATTAATAAACACTATCCTAAAAATATTTAAAATTTTTAAAAATAATTATTAAAATTTATGAATAGGCTTTCGCCACCTATTTCTATGGTATGCCATTTTGTACAAAGGAAGATGCTTAAGGACTTGTGTTTAGGTGCCCAAGGACATGTGTTTTTTTGTTAATTTTCCTTTTTCACTCAAAGACACTAGGATGTGAATTTTGTTTGTTAAGTGTCAAATCCATCTCTAAGTTTCCATCTCTCAGCTTTCCCATCTCCATAACATAGCACCATACACCAACTACTAGGGAACGATGTGAATATTCATAGGACTTGTTAGAGACATTGTTTTCCATGGGTTTTTTCTTCCATGAGATCACTCCACTTGTGTCCTTTTACCAAGCTCCTAGGGTACAAATGGCAATATGAGTGTCTATTGACAAAAGTAAAGCCCATCTTGCAGGTTCTTTGAACTGCAAAACCATGGAGTTTCATGCCAATGCCTCACTACAAAACATCTCGGGGTGTGAACATCAATTTGTTCTGCAACTGATGAGGATTAGTTCATCTCTTGCATTTTTTCAAGCCTCTATGGAACAATGAGGCCCTTAGAACCTTGCCAACTTTCAACTAGCCATAACTTCTCGACCCTTGGGAGTTTCAGGTTGCCATATATTGTTGGAATGTTTTTTTTTAGGCCTATCCATTTAACCACCTTGTAGAATTGTTTGGGCTAGTATCATAGAGTGAAATGTCCACTAAATTTTATCACCAAAAAATGATCACCTAGCCATTTCTAACTAGGTGGATCGAAATACACCATGTGCATTTAATTTTACCATAGTAAAATTACTTTCACTCTGGAAAATAATTTAGTAAACCACTTTTATTGAATTATTTTCTAATTTAATAAAAAAACTATGTGAGAATAATTAGATAAATCATTATTTATTTAATTTTCTCTAGGAATTATTATTAACTCATTATTTATTAATTATTCCTTGTCACATTTGACTAAATCCCTTAGGAATATTTAAATAAATCACTATTTATTTGAATTTCCTTATTTTTGTTATTAGAATAATATTAAATCACTATTTAATAATTATTTTGATTTCACACCTTTCTTGTTTCTTGTGAAATAGTTAATAAATCACTTTATTTATTAATTATTTCCAAATAAAGGAATTTAACCATTTTAAATTCATTTTCTCTCTCCAATAAATATAATAAAGTATTCCAAGTAGTTAGATCTATATTTTGTCAATAATATTTTATTATTCTCCATTTTCGAAATCAAATCCATACTTTGCTATATAAAGGAGATTTTTCATCGATTCTTCACCATGATCATTATCATCGTCAACATTATCGTCATTTTCTTAAGCTCCCATTTGAGTTCTTCACTTTGCTTGGGTTTTTCACACAATTGAGAGATGAAATTCTACTTCTAAAGCATCAAGGATAACAAAGGACCCATCCCAAGGAGGGGGAATTATAGACAAATCTGTAGATCTCCTGCATTAGATGTTATCAATAAAGATTTATTCATTTAGAATTGTCTTTCCACTGGGTCATTATTATGGATAAATTATTTTTCTTCTATTTGTTTTGGATGTTCTATTATTTTGCTGCAGATTTTCCATTTGTATTACAGATCTAGAACGACATCAACGATCAACTTTTGTTAGGGTCACTTGTCAACAAGTGACTTAAGTGAGGGTTTTTGGTATACCTTCTAGGAGTTTTCACACCAACAAATGGAAATTCCACTAGGTCTTTAGTTACATTTGTCGTCAACCAAATGCTAACTCCATTGTTTTAATAACCACATTCTTGGGTCACTGAACTTTAAGAAATTTCATAGTTTCTTCAGCCATTTTTTAATCCTCTCAATTTTGCCAATTTTAAGCCCTATTTTGTCAAATTTTCAGGTTCGGAAGGGTTTATGGTATTTTCCACAAGTCACAGGTACCATCCAAGCAAAAGATGGAGATTTGTTTGGAATCTGTTGGTCGAAACAAGAGGGAACATAGTGCACTTTTTTACCTATTTAGTGTCCAAAGTGCACTTTTTGCCCCAAAAACTGCGCTAGCTCAGGAAACAGGTTAGTATCGACGCTCCCTAGGTTTTGTGAATTATTTTTCAATTTTTTTATAGTTTTTCCAAAAGTGTTGTCTGCATACTAGTTTGCGTGTTTTAATTTTTTTAATCGATCTCCCTTAGGCCTGGATCCATTTGTTTTGTCTCTTTGAGGAAGGAAATACCTCCCTATGGTTTAGAGTACTCCTCCACATTGTCAGGAATACATTTGCTGAGTGAGGAGTCTAGGGTTTTCAACATTTTTAGCCTCTATTTTTCATATTTGATCCATTACTTTTCAAATCCATTGATAGGTTTATTTGACCTTTTCTCACTTTATAGTTTGGGTTTTCCTTTCCCCCCTTAGGATCCCCTTAACATCCTAGGTCTCAGAGCTTCATGCCTCTCCTTTACAACAATTTTCCCTTATGATTTTTGTTGTTTGTCCACACCATTTTCAATAGCATAGAGCCTTTAGATCCCAGTCCCTTGACATCAGATATTTTTGGCCTCTTTATGTGTCTTTGAGTAGCTTGTTTTCCTTCTCTTGCTGAGCTGATTAGTATCTTTTGTGGGTGGGGTTGTGTATGCTTGATTGATTGTTTAATTTTCTACCATTTCAGATTCATTTACAGTATTTCAAGATTTTACTTTTAGTAGCATATGGCATCATGAAACATGCTTAATTACCTCATCCAATTGACGCATATCTTACACACACTCACACCTTAATCGAAATAGAGCTTAGTTAACACTACCAAGCCAAGATATTAAACACTACACCTTAATAAATAAACACAAATTTATTAAGCCCACTTCATCATCAGGGCTAAAAATCTTTGTTGTGTAGGTGTAGGGTCAGTGGTATAGGCTTCTAATAACAACCATCGATCACTTTTCATTAAGAAATAGAGGTTGTCATATTAGGGAGCTTAAAACCCTTCTCCATCCCACAGTCAAAGTTGTAGTGCGTCAAAAACCCGATTCAGAGGGGGCTAGGCTAGGTCATTGTGCGAGAAGTTCTCCTCGGGGCCACCCAACATGTGGCAGAGAATTCCTTGTGGTGGCTCATTACCAAGAATCTCAAGACTTGACCACCCCCGTGGGATGAAGGTAACTGTAGTGACCAATCTTAGGAAAACACCTTATAGGACTTGTTGTGGGAAGAAGTTGATCCTCTACCCCACGTTTCTCTAGACATCTATTCTTGCGGGGATGTGATTCTATCAAGAAAGAAGTTCTTTACAAGGCCATCTGAAACAATAGATTTATGATTATTTGAGGATTCATATCACCTATAGTTTAGTGAGAATTTTTATTTGATAGGACATGTTTTCTTTCATTAGAGTAACATCAATAAAATAATTAGTTTACACTTAGCACCATTTCACTAGGTGTTTGCTTGCTATTTTTTTTTCTCTTTTATTCCTATCATTATCACTTAGTCTAGACATCATAGTGCCTCCAAGGTGTTTTTCATGTTCAATTCAAGGGCTTCACCCTTAGTTCCTGTCAGGTGATATCACTCCTCCCCCTCGAGAGTGAGTTCATCCTCCCAGTCCTCCATCGTGTCATCATTCTGATTTTGATTTTGATTTTGATTCTACTGGTTCATCCTTTGATTCTGCACCCCCTCATCGTCATACCACCATCATGTCAGGCACCAATGTAGGAGCAAGAACCCAAGGCAATCACCCAAGTGCCAAGTAGGGTACCCCCATTAGCGAAACCTCAACTAGTGTGGTCACTCTGACTCCTTTACTTCCTTTTCTCACTGGTCTTAGTCTCCTAGATTTTAACCATCTTATCAATGATCCTCTTCTCCATGATTCCACATGCCAAGCAATGCCTACAAAACTCCCTTCAGACATCCCAAAGTTTAAGGGTAATCCTAGAGAAGATGCAATCAATCATGTTTTCTCCTTTCACATGTGGTGTTCATCCAATTCTATTACCGATGCCTCCATTCATCTTTGATTGTTCCAACACATGCTCACTAGAGTTGTTGCAAACTGGTGTGTAGACCAGCCTAGGGAAACCTATTCCCCCTTAGCGACTCTTGCCACGACCTTTCTTTAATATCTCCAATTACCTCTTCGTTATGGCATTGGCACTGAAATTTTAACATCATTATGTTATACTTCTACCACTTGACTTTCTAACCATGTTCAAGAATGGTGTAGAAGGAGGAGCATTTGTCGAGCTCTTGATTTCAAAGACGGAGTCTATATGGATTGGTTTCTTAGATCATTGTTGGCTCCCATTGCAAAAGATATCGCTTCTCACTTTCCTTAATCCAAGCAAGAAGCCCTCCAAATAGCAATCAAATTTGACCTAATCTACACCCAGTAAGGTTATATTTACACCGTCATCCACGTTTTGCCTCGGTCTGGTGTTGCTAATGAGTTAGGGGAATCTCATGTCGTGGATGGGATTTTGGAACTCTTTCACACCCCCAACCATATACAACTCCTCAGATAAGTTATGGTGTGGTTATGGTCAACCTCAGGGAGGGACCAGGCCCATGTATAATTATCCCTCCCCAAATCCTGACCAAGGCACTGCTTATCCAAGTCCCAGCATGCCATATGCATATCCCTATCTGCATCAATCGATGTTAAGGCTAGATGTTGTACTACCTGCTTATACCAGTGTTGCGCCATCTCCATAGTTTCCATATGCACAACCTAGCACTCCATCTCCTTTGGCACTAGCACCTCAACCCCCCATGCCTGCTCCCCCTCCACCGCAACAAGAACCTCCTCCACAAGGATAAGTGTACGCTGAGCAGAGTGGTCCCAATCCCATAAATCCTAAGAAAACAAAAAAAGGGAAGGGAAATAGGAACCAATAGCAACAAGGTAATCAAGGCAACTGGGGTGCTCCACCTAATGCCCCTAAGGGTCCTCCACCTAACCCCATAACCCACCAACGGGGCGGTCAGCCTAAGAAGAAAAAGGGTCTTCATATGAACAAACCTTGTGCTTGTTGTGGATTCTATGGTCATTATAATCATGAGTGTCCCCTATTACCTCAAATTCAGCAAGCATGGGAAGCTCAATAAGCTTCTCAAGGATCGGAACCTTCCACTCCTCCTCCCTCTTATGCTTCATCTCAACCCAATGTGTTTACCAACCCATTTCCTCACCAAGGGTATATAGCTGCCCAACCTTCACAAAGCCAGGCTGCTCAACCATCTCCTCCATCTGGTCACCATGCTTATCATATTCTCATGATGAATTCTGATGAGGTAAACATAGAACATGTTAGCCTCCAAACTCAATCGTGTGAGTATGACGAGCCATGTGCTAAGTTTACGACTCAGTCCCAACCCAAAGTGTCTACGAAGCCTCTATCGACACCCAACAATACCTTACAGATCCCTCAACCTATAATTGAGGTCATACCCAAGATCCCCAAAGGTTCGCTATGTCGAAATGCTTCTTTTGCCAAATTCACCCATACATATAACATAATAGATGACTAGGCACAATCTCTTGCTTCCATGTCAATATTGGAAGTCCTCCAGACATGCCCATCACAACAAAAATATATACTATCTACTTTAGGCATCGTAGATCCTCAAGACAGTCAGATGATTGTCTTTCATGTTGACAAGTTGGATAACCATTCTTTACCTTCCTCTGTTTCTTCCAAAATTCCAGTCTCCATTCGAAACACCATTGTTCAGCGGTGTATCATTGATGAAGGCACATCCACTTTGTGATGGCCACCACTTTTTGGAAAAAAATTGATTCCATTGACCTATCTTCATCCACCATCACTTTGCGTGCATGGGATGGGCACTCCTCACAACTCCTTGGCTTATATTGTAACTTCTCAGTCACAGTTGCTCACAAGAACTTCTATATTGACATTGAAGTCGTTGATGCTCCCCTTGACTATAACATCCTTTTGGATCATAGTTATACTTATGCCATGTTATTTGTCGCATCTACAGTTCATCGTAAGATGTGCTTTCCCCATAATGGAAATATCGTAATTGTTAATTAGTTGATGTATTACGATCCAAAATCCTAGACTTCACCTCAGATCAACATTTCATTTGTAGCTGACTATAAGATTGTCTCGTCTATTTTTCCAGGAGTCTATAAAGATTCCTCTTTACTCGGTGCTTACTATAGCCCACTGCCTACTCCTTCTAAGCCTGGCTCATTGAGTGTTTGCATGCTCCAAGCATTGCAGGTCGTCCTCAAATAGTCCTCTATATCTACACAACGGTTTTCAAATTCACAAACTGTTATGCCTAACTCAACCATGCCTAATAGTACAAATCCTCAAGGACCACCTCCTTTTATTGGTGTCTCTCCTAATCCTTTTTTGTCTGGTTTTGTTCCCCCAACCCTTAACCATGCGGAAGTTGTTCCTCTAGGTCATTACCCTTTTGGTCAGATTTTAATCGTTCTTGTTTCCACCTCCCAGAGTTTATTCTACACCTACCATGGCTACATTAAGTCTACCTAATATGACCCTAGGGATCCTAGTTGGGTACATTGATCCCCCTGTAAACACTCCACCTCATCAATTGAAACCTTACATCGCTTTGATCTTGGTCCAACTGGTCATTCCTACCCCTCCCTTTGCTTCAGTTCCACAACAACCTCAGCAGGAGCCTACTCATACTGTGAAAGCATACGGTGAGGGGGCCAAATCCCAAAAGAAGGGATCTCAAGACAAGGCTCCCCTAGCAACTCCAGCTTCCCCTAAGCCCCAAAAGCCTTTTCCTCCCTATGCTTCAGGGAAACTTTTAGGGGCTAATATTTGCAAGTGGGCTAATTTTCCATGTCTTTTCCAAAAAAAAGATTCGTCAATTTCCATTTTTTTTTGAAAAGTTATTCCCCCAAATTTTATAGTATAAAATTATTTTACCTAAAAAATCGCCAAAATGTTACATAGAATAGTATAAATTTATTATAGATCTAAGTATTTTTACAAAAAATATCCCCAAACACTTTGTAATTTTCATATTAATGACTAGTAAGATTCACCAATGCTTCTAAACTTTAACATAAATTTCCATCCTTAAAATTTTCCTTATTTTGCTTGTGGTATTCTTGTTCATGCTACTAATAACTATCCTGAACTCCCTCACATAAAAGAGGTCGTCAATGATACCTTTTGCGATCTTAACATTCCTAAGGTCCAAGTAACCTTACCTAAATCGGCAAATAGAATTTGCTCGTTACACATAATCCACTCTTGTTCTTTGTGTGATAGCTATAGTTGTTATTCCCATCACGGTCCCTGTCTTGAATATTTTCACGATACACTTCAAGTACTTCACAAAATAAGTGTCGCTCGTACTAATTCCCCTTCTCCTTTACTTGCAAATTCTAGTCACGCATATGCTCCAGAACAGGAGGTCTCCCAACCACCAATCGTGATCCCTCCCCTTGATGTCAATATAATAGATAGTTTTGCTCCCATCGTCTACCTATCATCATTCATGAGATTGCTCCATGAGAACTCCCTAGATATCTCCTCTTGTGATTCTATTGAACCTCCCTCAGTGGACTCATTGGTCTCAACATCGGTAGATTTCGCCTCTACTAGTCATATCTCTCTTAGTCATGACGATGCATATGTGAACCTCGTTTCTCATGAAGATGCTTCAAGTAGATCTTCCTCTTAATGTGGTCTTTCTTCCTCAAGGCTACCCATATTCCACTATGATGAAGAAATTATGAAATCTATGACCACCCCTGATTACCCCTTGGATGATATTCACCATTGTGCATAGTTCCTTCCGCAACAAATCCATGACCAATACGTTGTGGAGTCCAAAGATTTCATGCATGTTGAAGTCAATTGGCTAAATTACCCCTTACTTTGAACCCCATGATTTCGATCCACATCCACCATGTGGCCATTACATTACCAATCAATTTTTGGGTAAGGGATCATCCACTTTTTAGAATCTAGGAGAAGTAATTCTCCCCAACCCTCCTAATGCATCTAATAGTTTCAACTCTAGTACCATTATTATTCCCCATTTAGAATAACATCTAGAGTCTCATATCACTTCATATCACTCTTGGGATGATCCACTTACTCATCCCTAAATCTTACCTCAACAACCCAGTCCCTTAGACATTATTGTTGTTAAACCATCATGTTTTCTAGGAGAGCATCAATTCATTATCTCTGCAACCACTCTTTGATATAGTGACACCATGTATGTGAACCCGGAAATTCATTCCATTTGATTCATAGATGAAGTACCAAATGAGATCGGTAATCCACCATTTCCTTTCTCTAACTATATATATCTATTCTTCCCATAATACGACAACCATAAACAAATGGCAAGCCACATTTTCAAAATTTGTTTGGAGGCCACTACTCTAACTACATCTAGCATGCCCATAGCATACCCCATATATCCATATAAAATGTGGGGCACAAATTCCCCTCCATATCCTCACCATCCTTTGGAGGACGTTATTCAAATTAGGCCAAGATGCTTGAAACTCTTGTTCGAACACTTGGAACACAATGGCGCCCCACAAACTCCTCCTGCAGGGGGGCATCATTCCCACCTTCGTATACTAGATCAATCCCCTCCATCACATATGCTTGGGGTAGTATCCCATGCTTGGGGGCATGATGAAATGCCCCTAGACGCATTCTTCTTGATTAACATAAGCCTCGGCCTAGACCCCATGGATCTAGGTATGGTAAATTATCCTTTCATTATCTGAATAGTTTGTCCTACCGACCTCTCCGATGAGCCATATACACATTGTATATTGTATATGCTTGATACCATATCTTCAACCTTTCTACTCTATGTGATTACACACTTACCACTTGATCCGCATGTTTGAATTGTGGGTAGCGATGATTCTAAACCTTCTCTAGTAGTTCATTCATGTATTAATTTCTTACCTTGATTCTTCACCAGGAACCATCCTTCCAAGAATATTAAGGCCATTTTTAGACAAGGTCACATACCTGAAAGTCGTTGATCCAAATTATAATGGTAAGTTTGTCTGATATGATCCAAAAGGTTTAGGTCCTTCTCCTCTTCTCCAAATTCTCCACAACTCATTATGCAAATGAATTGGATTTAGAGAAAAGAATCTCTTTTATATGAAAAACCCTCATTTTTTTCAGCACCCATTGCGAACAAACTATAGCTCCATTTGATGAACCATCAGCACCATTGGAAAGCTGTCACCGAGTTCTATAATGGATCTCTCCTTATTTTTGGTAATTTAACACTTCACTCAAAAGCCATTCTTTTCGTGAAGTTTCACTTTACTACCCTTTAAAATTGAATCTCTTCATTTGAACCACCCATTCTCCAGTACCACTTTACCTTTGCACTAGTTGACTCTCATGTTAATTTTTGTCATGAGTAACCATCAATTACACATGTTTTTATGGTCCCCACTGAGCCTCCCCCATATGGAAAAATCATCGAGTCACCCTTGTTGAGAGCATCTCAAATGTGTTACCCTTGTACTTATGGAGTCTATTCTGAGTCCACATTGTGTCCTGCTACAGTGCTTCATTCATTGTCATGTTGCATTTCTTCAATTTTACTCATATCTGGCCTCCATTCCTTCTCCTCTATCTTTTCCAAACACCCGTCTGAGTCATTGACTATCCCCTCCAGATTCGAGTCATTTGCTACCAGGTCAACCACTTTTATTATGCTCTCACAAGGGAAGTCATCAGTCTACCATCCATCATATTTCCTTCCATCATCATCCCTGGTGTCAGTCCATCAGTCACTCCATTATATTCCCTCGTGCCTTTGTTGAGGATTCCTCATTGCCTTAACTCTCGCGGGCTCTCTGTTGTCGACCTCAACACATTTATTCCATAAGAGTAGTCTAGAGGGTGGTGTATCTTGGTTCCAACTTCCATCTTTTTTCGGTGACTTAGATTAGGCAAAGGGACTCATTATTTCCCTTTGACTTAGTTGTTTTTAACGTGCTCGACCTTAGATCCTTATCACACAATTGAGATTCACACACTTGACAGTTTGTTGATCTAGACGATTGTCCCAGTGATTCGCGGGTGTGTGTGAGATGTTCGAGACCTCATGAGGGGTTGGCCCTTTAGGTAGCTACCCACATGCTCGGATGACCACAAATGTTGATCCACCCTTCAATCTAGTTTCATAGATTTGATGGGTTTAGTTTCCATTGCTTGTAGCGCCTATAGCATGCATGTCTCCTCTAGATGATCCATTCAAATTTTTATATCCCTTTCCTATTCAGTAGGCTTCCTTGGTTGTGATCCCCCCTCTCCATGTGAGTTTGAGAGGCACTGTATCTCATGTACTCATATATTATTGTATTCAGTCTTGGTGTATGTTTTTTCCAGGCACATTATGTATATGGGATCCATTGTAATTTTTTCCGGCCCATTCATGCCAGTGTATCATGTACTTTATAGCTTAGTCTCACTTTGTTGGGCTCACCATTATTCTTTGTACTCAGTTATTTCAGCAGGTATGGGTATACCTCCCCCACCTCATTTGAGATCATGTACTACCACATAAAACAATACTTCTATAAATATTGTAGGTATTTCCCTGTCCATTATTTTTCCATCCTTGAATTGCTTCATATCTCTCTCCCTCTCTCTCTGACACCCTTTTGGTGTCTTGTGGAAGTGTATTCTACATCATATTTCGATCATACGATTTCCTCCTAACATTCATACATGTGGGGGCAATTTGTTATCACCAAAAAATTATGATCTAGCCATTTCTAACTACATGGATCGAAATACAACATGTGGATTTAATTTTACCATAGTAAAATCGCTTTCACCGTGGAAAATAATTTAGTAAACCAGTTTAATTAAATTATTTTCTAATTTAAATAAAGTACCCCAGTGAGAATAATTAGATAAATCATTATTTATTTAATTTTCTCTAGGAATTATTATTAAATCATTATTTAATAATTATTCCTTGTCACATTTGACTAAATCCCTTAGGAATATTTAAATAAAATCATTATTTATTGGAATTTGCTTATTTTTGTTATTAGAATAATTATTAAATCACTATTTAATAATTATTTTGATTTCACGCCTTTCTTCTTTCTTGCGAAATAGTTAATTATTTTGATTTCACGCCTCTCTTCTTTCTTGCGAAATAGTTAATAAACCATTTTATTTGTTAATTATTTCTAAATAAAGGAATTTAACAATTTTAAATTCTTTTTCCCTCTCCAATAAATATAATAAAGTATTCCAAGTAGTCAGATTTGAATTTTGGTCAATAATATTTTATTATTCTCAATTTTCAAGATTAACTCCATACTTTGCTATATAAAGGAGGGGTTTTCATCCATTCTTCACCATGATCATTATCATCGTCAACATTATCGTCATTTTCTTGATCTCCCATTTGAGTTCTTCACTTTGTTTTAGTTTTTGACACGATTGAGAGAGGGAATTCTACTTCTGAAGCATCAAGGATATCAAAGGACCATGCCACGGAGGGGGACTTAAAACATATATATAGATCTCGTTCACGAGGTGTTATCAATAAAGATTTATTAATTTAAAATTGTCTTTCCACTCAGTTATTATTCTGGATACATTATTTTGTTGCTATTTATTTTGGATCTTATTTTCTTTTACAACAAATTTTCCATTTTTGTATTGTTGATCTAGAATGACAACATCCATCAACTTTTTTGTTAGGGTCACTTGTCACCTAGTGACTTAAGTGAGGATTTTTGGTACACCTTCTAGGAATTTTCACACTAACATTAAATATATGCTCCATAATTGATTTTAGCTAAGCAACAACTCACGAACATCAAGGACTCAACAATCAATAACTACCTTTGGTATCAAGTTGCGACACTCTTTGACATCAATGAAAACATTTTGCTAACAAACTCCCACTTTGGTATTGATGGAAACACTAGACATTGTAGGTCATTGATGGAAACACTTATTTATTCATTCTCCAATTTTTTCTTACTCTTTCCATTATTATCCTTCTTTAATGTTTGGTAGTTCCCCCCTTTGAAATCAATGTAAATGGGTCTGGTCCTACCATCACATAATAACTTTCTAGCTATGTTGGTTGTGGTCTTAAATAATTGCTATCTACAATCTTTGCTAAGCTACTTGATGGCCCTTAGTATCAAAAAAACAACGCTCTTGAATCTAAGTATGAACTCGTAGTCATTACAAAATTTAGAGTAAACAATATTTGTGCAACAAGAAATATATTCTCCTTTGGTTGACTTGATGCAACTAAAAGGAAGTAAAATGAACATAAACAACTTTTGCTATCTATGCTATAGGAAATTCTCAAAAAAATAAGGAACAAAAAATAGACCTACTTTATCTTGCAGGAAAGCAAACAGTAGAAAATAACCCACTCCTATTTGCATAAAATTAAATGACAGAAGGTAACCCTACTCTATTTTTAGAAAATAAATGACAGGAAATAAAGCTACTATTTTTTGGAGGAAAATAAATAGGAAAAATTATGCTAACTATAGGAAAGGAAAGAAAATCATTTGAAGAATGTTGGAGAAAAATAAATTATATTTTAAGATGTGTGATAAACCAACTTATGAATTCAAACTATAAACCCTAATTATAAAATAGAAATTAGTTTTTGCTACAATTACCTAGGTAAGGTTTCTATGGGGCCTCTGAAATTATAAACTCCATCCCCAGGGTCTTATGTGCATTGGCTGTGGTTTTAAACAACTATTATCTACAATATTTATTGACCTACTTGATTACAACAAGAATGTTGAAACTCCTAAGTGTCTTGACTTTAATTATCAACTCGGGGTTCGTACAAAATTAAGAGGAGTTATCACTGTGTTTGTAGTAGGAAATGTGTTCTCTTTGCTTGATCTTATGTAACCAAAGGGAGGTTAAATGTACACATATCATTCTTCTATCTACGCTAAAGGAAATTCTCAGAATAAAGGAACAAATAGACCTACTTTATCGTGTAACAAAGTAAACAATAGAAAGTAACTCTATCCTACTTGCAGAAAAGTAAATGACACATAATAATCGTACTCTATTTGCAGAAAATTAAATGAAAGGAAATAAACCTACTATGTTTTGTAGGAAAATAAATGATAGGAAATAAACCTATTCTAACTAAAATAAATGAAAGGGAAGCTTTTAAAACTTTTTGGAGAAATATCAAGTATTTCATATTTACATGGTAAACCAACTTACAATTGAAAGAATACATTAAAATAGTAAACCCTAATTACAGAAAAGAAAGCATTTTTTGCTATAGTTATGAGGCTAAGTTTTCTGAGGGGTATATGAACTTCCAAACTCCGTCTCTAGAGTCTTATGTATGTTTTAATTTGTTAAGGAATGATAAACAAGATTTGAGAGAAAATATGGAAGTGTCATGGTGTAGTATGTCTACTATTACAGGATGCCCTATTTTTCAATAGGAAATAGCAAACCAGAGTTTTATGAGTTCTAAATGTGATATAAGGTGTGTAAAAGGTAAAGGAATTTTGTACAAGGGTAAAGGAATCTTTCTTAAGCTTAGGTTCCCTTGATGGGTCAATTAATGCATCAAATAAGTATACCTATGGTTTCATGCAGCTCATCGAGACATAAATCAACATTTTGACAAATTTAAAATGGGTAACAATGGTTGAAAGGATGATTATCTAAGTGAAACAAGTGCACAAAAAATAATACTAAGTACACCTATTAAGCAAAAGTGTTTAACTGGAGAAAAATGCATAAATAAGTGATAGTAGGGGAACTTTTCTTCTCCTTCCTAGTGTCATAAGACATTTCTGTTTGAAAAATCTATTTTATATAGGAACATCCTTGATGGTTTGCAAGAGGGAATCTTGACACATTTTTTAGTTGTCCCAAAAGCTCAACCTCTTTTGGGGTATGTGTTTTGAGATGGATCAACCTTTTAGATAGGAGGATTGTTGGGTTGAGGAGTGAGACATTCCATCTCATCTTTAATATATTCTATTATAGAAAGTGAGTTAGAATTATGAAGTACTCTCCCAGACTTGAGGTTGATTTCTTGCATTTCTACAACATAGATAAGATAATATGTCTCTCCATTATAGACTAGTTGTGCCTGCATATTTTTGGGGTTCATAGTTGGTTGAGGAGGCATTTGTGGTTATTTCAAAGTAATTTTTTTAAGTTGTTTTGGTTGAGGATGATGAAGCATTGAGGAAAGTGGTTGCACTACCTGATGCCTCCACCCTGATGTTGGATTTCCCCATTGAGGAGGTTGTGCTAGTATGACTAAAAAAGAGAAATAGAAGGTTGGAGAGGACTGGACTATGGAGTAGGAATAGAAAAAGGTGATGTGCTAGGTGGATACCAAGATTGGAATTGTGCATTATAACTTGAAATTAGAAAGTAGGGATCATACCTTGTTGATATGAGCTAGTTGGAAAAACAAAGCTATTCCGTGCCTCATTTTCCTCCTCGGTACATCACTTTCAAACCTAGCAGAAATAGACACTTATTAGTTGAATGATTCTCTTCAAACATAGAACATATTTCTATTCTAGGATGCCTCTTATTGAATATAGGGAAAAATATGGTTAATTTCCTTTCTACCCCCACTTATTTTTTCTTACTTTGTAGTCTTTTCATCTGTAGAGAAAAGGTGTGTAACATATCACTTTTAAAATATTCCAACATACCTCCTAATTTTTTTTTAATGATTGAAGTAGATGATGAAGGACTTACGAAAGCCTATCTAAATCTACCTCTTTTTAGTAGCTCTAGAATTTTTTCTTGACCCTATTTTAATGTCTTCATAGTTGAGAAAATAAATATATCCATTGGGCAACATATTGAGGGTCTCCATTAGTTCTTCTTTGACCCCGAGGAGAGATACTATCAGTGAGTTCATATGAGGAGTGCCATTATGTTCCCTCCTGTAGCTTAGTTGAAATATTTTGTCATAGTCTTCTAATGATTCATATGGCCCTTCAACCATTCTGGATATTTTAACCCCTGTATCTCTTTCTTTGTAGTAATCCCCACATTTGGTGTTGAATGTTTATTGCATTTGTCACCATGTAGTATAATCATATGAAACAACTCCCCATGTTTATTGAATTCTTCCATATGTTTATTTCATTTGTCCCCATGTAGGAAACAATTTGAAATTCAACTGGTATGATTTATAATGATATTTCATGTAAACTACAACAAATTCAAACATGAATTTGTTACGATCATTAGAAGCCATTCCAAGGAAATTTGGAACAAAAGTGGGGTTAATATTTTTCCTATTAGTTTCTTCATTTGCGCCCATGATAGGAAATACTTCCAGATACATAATTCTAGACATACTATTAGTGGTTGATGGAGGTCCTTCTCCTCCTACAAGATCTTGAGAAATCCTTACCTTCTCACCTAAAAAAGGCTCTATATCCTCTATTGATAGAGTTGGAGGCTTATAGTCAATAAGTGAAGGAAGATTTTTTTTAGGAGTTGGGGTTTTAGGTATAATTTTTCTTTAATTATCCCAAACTCTACGAGGCATGAAAGAAATGAATTTTCTGTTTTGTTTTTAGATAGAAATGCCAATGAAAATTCTTGTATCTTTTGCAAGAAATGAATGGAAGGGAATCAACTAGAAAGGAAAACAATGCATAATTTATCACCTCCTTGAAATGAAATTAAAAATTTATGGGCTTCAATATTACAACAATAATGTTAAAACTCCTAAGGGTCTCAATTTTAATTATCAAACCAAGGTTTTTTTAAACAGAAGAGGATTCAACGTTGTTTGTGCAGTAGGAAATGTAATTTCCTTTGGTTGATATTTTGTAACTTAAGAGAAGCTAAAATGTACAGACACCACTTTTCCTATTGAGGCTTCAAGATATGATAAAAAAACAAGGAAAAATAAATAGACCTACTCAATCTTGTAGGAAAGTAAACAATAGAAAGTAACCCTATCTGATTTGTAGAAAAGTAAGTGACACCAAATAAACCTACCCTATTTTGTAGGAAAATAAAGGATAGGAAATAAACTTATGCTAACTGTAAGAAAGGAAAGAAAATCACTTCAACAATGCTAGATAAAAAGTAAGTCTATTATATGATTCATGATAAACCAACTTACCACTGAAAGAAGACATTTAAACAATAAACCCTTATTAGAGAAAGGAAATAAATTATTGTTATAATTACTAGGGTATGGTTTCTATGGGGCATCTAAAATTTTAAAACACATGTCCAAAGTCTTTCGTGCATTGTAATGTGTTAAAGAATGATAAAAATGCTTTAAGTGTGAATATGGAGGTGTTCTAGTGAATTATGCTTACTACTACAAGATGCCCATGTTTTGCTACAAGAAAAAACGGAGAGTATTTTTATGAGTTTTGAATGTAGTATAAGGGGCGAAGAAGTCAAAGGAAGGTTATATAAGGGTAAATGGGTCTTTCATAAGCTCGATTTCACTTGATGGGTCAATTCACACACCAAACAATTGGATCTAAGTTTTCTTGTAGCTTGTCTAGAGATATATCAACTTCCTGACAGATTGCAGAAACATGTAAGAAATAGTGAAAATATCATGATCTTAGTGATCCAAGTGCATAAAAAACAATAATAACTATTCATACTAACCACTATTGTCTAACTGAAAGAAGAATGCATCATTAACTAGTAAAAGTAAAGTGCATAAATGATTGATAAAGTAATTATGGCATAAAATAAAATAATAGAAGGAATGAGTTAACATTTTAATGAAGATTATCATTGCATGAAAGAAAATATTTCTAAATTCATAATAGAAAGATACATAAAGAATCCATAAAGAATATTATTCACTAACCCTACAAAGACAAAAAAATTTAAAGATCTAATTTGAATAAACACGTGACTAAATTAAATGCATGGAAAGTAAAGATATAAGAAGGAGACTTGAGCACCTAGGTTGGGCCCTAACCCAAGGAGTCTTGGGTCCCTTAAAGGAAAATAAAACTAGAAAGAAAAGAGTGTTTTTAATTAATCAACAAATGTACTCATA
>APFE031003973.1:0-10046 GCA_000404065.3 Pinus taeda | reverse complement strand
CAATAAAATATCATTAAAGTGTCATAAAACTAGCTAAGGCTATTACATTTTTCATGAAACCCTTTACCTACATATCGCCACTTGCTACATCCTTATGGCATGCTTGTTCTATCAATGTACGATCACGCAACTTGTACTCATCTGCATGGACCATTAATTCTTTACCTACCACAATGTTAAACATCACTTTTCTTCGGCACAAATTGCCATCGTTTCCTGTCATTGTTGTCGACAACAAGCTTTGGCAACAAGATTAGATACAATATTAATCAATCAATAATCAACCTATAAAAGTGATCTTTAACATCAACATATGTGCATGAGCAAGCATGACATACTAATTAACTAGTACATATATTCAAGTAAATACTTGTTTTACTTCCACAATGTTTATTCATACTAATGCATATTTCTCTTTAAGAGATCTAACCCATTATCACTACTAAAATGTATAACACAATCATTATACCTTCATACATGTGATAAACTATTGTTTCTATGCTTATGCACATGTGTTCCTTTCACATAGTTATTTTTCGAGAACTCAACATAGTTTCTCTAACATACAAATAACATATCTCTATATCACAATGACTATTCTTTGTGCATACCATAGCTTATCATAATAGCCCTTCCTTAATGTGTGCAACACATATTCCCTTCTCTATAATACTACCATCATTTCATGTAACAAATTACATACTTCTTCCTTAAAGGAAGTCATTATAACCTCATTTCTGTATCTTCCTATATGTAAGTTTCTCATGCTTCCCATTTCAAGAAATTATTATAGATACCCATCTTTATGCTTAAAAATCATGAAACAATAACAATGTTAACTTAATCCCTTATGCACCAAAATCAAGAAATCGATCCAACTCACCCAGCAACACAATCTTTCCAAGAGATTAATATTTTCAAGAAGGTTAACATCGATATTATTTTCAGAGATTATTCATAATACTTTCCCTACATACACACCAAATCATATTTCCAATGTCACAATAGCTACCCTTATGTGCATGCAACATGTGTTTTTCCGAACACAATTACTTTTACTTCAATGCACATAATCTCTTCATGAAACAAGTATGGATTCTTGTTCTTGCATGAACACTATTCATATGTGTCTTTTAAGGAAATAATCTTTTTCTTTGTTTTCAAGAGATCTCTCATAAAGTCATTATTTTCATACATGAAGAATTCACTCTTTTTCTAAAAGAAAACTATATCTATGTGTATATAAAACATACGCTATCTTCAAGAAAGTTAGAATGATTATCTATGTGCCTAGAAGCATATCATTAGCTATTTCTATCATGCATGCAATGCATAACTATATCACAAGAACTTCGAAATTAGCTAGTATCCCAATGCAATAAAGCTTATATCCCTTTTCAATAAAATCCAACTTAACTTCTATTTATTTTATATGCATTCTCTTTTCAATAAATGCAATAACTATTGTTTGAATATGTGTTCTCCTGGAGAACTCCTTATCAACGGCTTATGTTTTCATGTGTTGATGAATGTCATATTCCTCTTCTTTACTGTATGCAAATGTATTCATTTATGTTCTTTTAAAAATGCAATTTAAAATATCACACAAGTAAAAGGTCTTAGAAGGGTACTTTGTGACACCCGGACCAGGATCACTGGGCACTATGTATTCCATCGACATTACGACTTCTTGTCTGTAAACCAATCGAAAGCGTGTTTTTCCACACTAGCATGCATTATCATTGCCTAACATACCTTGTCACTCCCTCCTTAACACACCTAGAACTCGCTCACGCTCTCTATTATACACTCTTATTCATTCATTCCATGCATTTTGACCTAGTGCTCCTTTGTGTTTCCCTAACACTCACTAACACTCCTTAGCATTCATTGGCACACTCTGGCACTTGGTACATCCTGGCACGATTCCCTAGCACTCTAGAATGCCTTGGCACTACCTAGCATACCTTATCACTCCCTCCTTACCACACCTAGAACTTGCTAACACTCCTTATCACACACTCTTATTCATTCATTTCCATGCAATTGAAACTAGTGCTCCCTTGTGTTTCCTACCATTCCCTAACACTCCCTATAATGTATTGGCACCACACCCTAGCACCTGGCACAACTTTCCATACCTCAGCACTTGGCATGTCATGGCATGCCTAACATGCCTTGTGTCTATCTATCATGTGTTTGCACTTCTTGGCATTCCCAGGCACATGTCGACACTCCCTATTTGTTATGCCCTTATAGATTTTTGCAACTTGGTAAACCAAGCAGGTCATTGAAAAAATAATGTTGTGCCTAGTCCAAGGATTATGTGAAAATAATTTTATATCCATCAAATTAAATTACCTTAGTTTCAAAACATGATTTCCATAATTTTGTTGTACATATACTTCATCGATAACATTAAGATCTTTACATTAAGCTAGAGTTAATTATGTAGTTCTGCACCATAAATTTTAAAACACTCGAGGATAAGAGAACTTGTTGTTTGAATGTCATAACCAATATAGATGATATGTTTTACAAACACTCGATCATTGTTGCAATGGTTGAGCCTGGTCAAAAGTAACATTTACCAAGAGGAGAAGTTATAGGTTAATTTCCCATAGTGTTTGGCGTTCAACAACTACAAAAGAATAGATCAATTGATGAACAGGAAATGATGGAGTCTTGGAACATTCAAGAGGAATCCTTTCTAGGAATATTAAATGTGATTCAGTGTTGATGGTAATTCAGCTATAGACACTATGAAAGATCGAACGTGTTATGGAAATGATTGGTGATCCCATTATTTAGTTAGAGCTATCTCATTGAGTCTTGGTACATTTGAAAGGAATCCTTTCTAAGAGTATTAAATGTGATCCCTTTTTCCGGTAATTCAGATGCATAAACTGTGAAAGATGAGACATGTCATGGAAATGGATGGTGATCCCATTATTAAGTGAGATCTCTCTCATGGAAGACCATAGATTTAAATAAAGTGAAAAATATGGCTTTGATGAATTAAAGACAATTTTGTAACTAATTGCATTTGTTATAATATACTTCTCGAGCTATGTGACAATTAATGAGGATCCTCCCAAGTTGTGTAGGTGGTAAATGAAGCCTATTTTTTAGCAAGGTGAGTGATACTGAAGTGCACACAAAAGCCCCACAAAAGTAAAATAAACCAACCTATAATCCTTATTCATTATACTAAAGACTTTGAATAGAGCCAATGTAGTTAGAGCTTGAAGTATCGTCTCGGTAATATTGTTGTATGTGTTTTAAGAGAAAAGAAAGGCAAGAGCTAAGTTAGTTGAGTAGAGAAAAAGGCTACTAAGGAGATCATAGCGTTAAGAACTGACCGTGACTATGTATCAGAATGAGTAAGAGCTATAGCTGAGAGAAATGCATATAAATATGACATCTATAAATATAGTATCAAAGTCATATGAAATATTTAGGTTGGGGCCTACACATCGGAATGTTCAAGATTCCATCTATGTTGGTTTATAAAGAATAGTTTGGGGGTTGTTTCCTCTAGCAAGTGGGTTCTTGCAAAATCAAGTGGTTTGTACTTATTGTAAGTTAACTAGATATCCATCAAAGAGGAATTTGGCACTTCTTTCTCACTGGTGCAAGTAAAAATAATATGGATTTGGTGCTTCCTACAAGTTGGGGCTAACAAAGCACATTATGGAGGTCACACTTCCTGGGGTGCTTACTAAAAACTTGATGCAATCCAAGTGGTGAAATTTGATCTACATACTAACAAATGTGATTTATTCCCTTTAAGGGTTTCTGCGCAAAAATATGTGTATGCTACTTGTAGCACTCCTCCCTTGTGTACTAAATTATTGTAAACCTAAGCTAAGTTAAATCTACGTGTGATATCCTCCCTTGGGTTTTAAATGTTGTAAACCTAAGCGAAGGAAATCTAGGTGATATGTAATATGAAAAGAAAATGTGTTGTTAAATTAATTAATAAAATAAATCACTTGGAGGGTGGAGCACCAAGCGAGAGAAGATGCTTGCTAAATCCAATGAGGAATGGGATAGGGATGAATCTTTCAAGATAATATTCTAGATGTGATTCTAGATAAGCTTGGATGGATTGGATATCCATTGGATGGATGGGAGATAAATATCCATCAGATATAAAATATTTGCGGGAGAGAAAGGCAAGATTTTATGTGGAAAAGAGTGGTGGGAGATAAAGATGAGATTTGCCAGAAAATACCTAGGAAAATGGAAAAATCCATAAAGCGAGATGTCGCTAATGGTAACTAAATCATGACAGAGGGTATTAAATACCCAGTGCATTGATCAATTGAGGATTGTTGATCCTTGGCAAGATCTTCGGCTAGGAGCCGATAAAATATATAATTTACTATGTATATAACATGTTATTATATGGTCCTTATATAATAAGGATCTCAAATTGATTAAATTATGGTATAATTGTGCATAGTGACTTATGCATGATGGGAGTGTGGAAGCATTGATATTCAAATCCACTCCATATAAAATATTATGATGATATTAAATCACATAAAGGCCGATGGGTTTTATGGATAAATAGAAGAGTGGTCCTTATCCAATGAGGATTTAATGATGTTATCATTCTTTCATCATTTGAAGTGAAGAAACTGGTCTAGTAAGGCTCCAAGATTCATGTACTAAATCTGAAGTATGTTCTACCACAATTGGTCAACAATAAAAAGGATTGGCGGAACTAGTTTGTTGAATAACATTTCTCTTACGTGTATAAAAATGTGGTATGATTTCGATGGCGTATTTATCCCTCTAGTCCCCTTCCTCATATTATGTTGTTGAAGAACTTAGGACTTTTGGTGTTTCAAACTCCAAATTATGACCTCCTGCAAAAGTTTTTCATGTGCTCGTCTTAGAGCTCGAAGGTAAAAATTACCGTGATATTGGACTAATTTGGTACTTAGCCTAAATATCGGGTGAAACAATTCCTTGTGCATGGATCATCTTGACTTTTAATAAGTCGGTAACGAGCCAGTTTTGTGTAATAAAAAAAAGAGTGTAAAAATATAATCCAAGTGCACATAAAATGTGTATTGGATATGGGGAGTCTCCATTAATGGAGAACCAATGTTCTTTTGAAGCTAGATTATGAGAAGCCCACAGGCAGATCTAGGAGAGATCGACGACTTTGATATCAATCACAGTATAGGAGGGGTAGAGATGTAAATTGAGAAGGGGGTGAGGCACTCAAACTCTTAGTTTACAATCCGGCCTATTAAACTACTACAGGGAAAATCCACATGGCTCGTTATATCAAGCTCATCCCTTGTGACCCGCCACCTGGGGCGTTGATAATTGTCTCGAGTAGGCATGAGAAAAGTAACGAAAGCCGAGAAAGCAATGCTTATTTCAATTAGAAGTTTTCACAAATGGAATGATGGCCGGCGGGTAAGGCAATACCACCATCCAAATATAGAAAGGAGAGAAATCCCAAACACTGTTATAAACAATAAAAAAGTTGCATGTATGTTTATGTGATTGAAAATATGAAGGCATGGGAAAGTTGTCGTATATTTTTTCAGAGAAAACCATGGTTGTAAGTTTAAGGAATGCATCCAAGCAATAACACTATTAAAAGCCGACTTTCTGGTTTACGGATCTAGAAAGAAACACACTCTCTATAAATATGATTCACTGCAAGCTCAATCATGCATCCTTCTCCTTTTTCCTTTGGGTGGTTCCTCCACTTCTTATAGCCAAATTTAAAATTCATTAATAAAAAAGGAAGAGTATAGGGTTCAAGAGTAGCATTATTTCTTGTTATTATTGTCACTCTCACCATCATGCATGTTCTTGGAAAGGGACCCATTGGCTTCCACTGTCCTCCAAGTGGAGGGTTCATCATGTCTAGATGAAGAAATGAGGCCAGAGGCCAGCGATGTGCTATTGAAGGAAGGACGGAGGCAAGATCCATTTTTGGTTGGATTATAATATTAGACAAGGAGTGAATGTAAATATGGCATGAATATTTACTTCATTTAAACTTGACTCAGTTGATTCCCTGGGTATTTGAAATTTCAAGGACGTGAAATTCAAATTTCTTATTCACCTTTCACGAGATGAAAAATTTCCTAATTGTGGCTCATAATCTATTAAATCTATCCTATGATCTTACCTCTTATTTATTTTGATCAACCTGGTAGCAATGAATGCCTGTGATAATGGATCGATATGTTTCGTGTATAAAGGAAATTAGTTTTAAATTATAGTAGATTTACTAATGTTCTCCACCATTTTGTTTAGTTACTACTTGCAGGAAAAATGTTGTGTGGTTGCTTCTAACAGTTTTAAATTGTTGAATGATTTAGCTTATATATGTAGATGTGGTGTTATCTATAAGCACATGAATGACTTACATGTACCAATTATACACGAGTATATTTATCTAGGATAATGATTGTAGTTTATGCATGTGACTCCTTTTAAATTGAAGTGTAGAGTTAATAGTGGAAACATAATATACCATTATTAATACTTGGACCAAGGAGCCTCCTACTCATGTTATATATTGTATGTGAGTATAAATGGAACTACTTGTACTAAGTTTTCTTGTGAAATAGACTTATATTGGTTTGTAAGATATTCAGTGAATATAATTTGAGAATCATCGAGTTGAGGAAGGTACCTAGCATGTCTATAATGAGAGGGTATCTCTAGTATTGTGTTATAGCTCAGTAAATGTTTATGCTCATAGAATAATATTCTAAGTGTATCGTTAGTGGATTAGGTTAAGTACCATGCATGCCTTAACACTAGCATCTAATTAAGCTAACCTAGTTAGTTATGCATGTCATAAGAATGTCATCTAATGAGGCTCAGTTTACTATTTTTACTTGTTGCTTAAAGAGTAACATATTTTGACTATGCCTATAGTATTATAATCATGATACATAGCCATGTTGGTTACAGTAAGCTCAAAGAAAAGTCTCATTAATGCTGGTGTGGAGTTTTCGCATGCATGTGGGGGGGTTGTCAACGAGTTTGGTTAACTTCCTGCTATGATTTCTCTCCCCCAAATTGTGATGTATGACGAAAGGTTGACCCGATGTACAAGTCCACATTCCACTTCTGTGTCATTCAATTAATAAGAATATGAATCCCGTGGTATGAATAATAGTGTTTACATAATAATGAACTAAATGTAATGTGGACAACAGTTGAATTTTACCGGTAAAAAAACAAAAAATCTACGTGAAAGGAAACCTAGTGGCATTGAAGCTTGACGTAAGATTTATTGTTGTAATCTTCTGATATAAAATATAGAAATGATGCTATAAGGATCTAAAGTTGTTGTATCAAATGTTGCGGCAGTGTTTTGAATATAACTATTGTAAGGAAACAAAAGGTGGGATGAACCACATGCAAGAATATTTGGGGCTTAAATAAAATTAATTTAATTATAAAGTTTACTGAAGGTTTGGTAACAAAAGTATGCTTGACTTACAAAGCTAGTTAGTTCGATAATAGATTTTGAAATTGTGTGTGTGCACAAAAGGAATGAGTAAAGGGATAGAGTTAATTAGTGGTACGTTCTGATTCAAAATGAATGTGAGGTTAATGAATCAAACTCTGGGGAACACATAAAAATAAACATAGTGTAGATAAATTCCATAATAGGCGGGTGTATGATATGGTGGTATCTGTGGCTGATGGTGTGAACATCATCCACTATCATAGCATAAGAATTTGTACATGCACAATAGATAATAAGGTATAATTCTCATCATGCGAGTGGTTGTGCACAAATGGTAGTTGTGCATTGAGAGAAGACTCCTTTAATATGGTTATTCATTACTGTAATGGCATTTTAATGGATAAATTGTAATATATTGGGGGCTTAGCACCATTATTTTCTCACTAAAAGCCATGTATTCGCTTTATAATATGTGAGTCAACATGCTAATAATTATTTTTATGGAGGATTCTCCTAAGTGAGGATTTTAATTTTTTTACCTATTATTATTATAGGTCATCATAAAAAAATAAGTTTGAATAGTGAGGCTATACATATATGCATGATAGCAACTAGAGGAAAACTTGGGCAAAATTGGTATTGTGAATGATGAAGAGAAATTAGAAAGTTTTTGCTTAAAACCTCTAACACAACCCATAACATGTACCAGTTGAGGAACCATGTGGAAAACTATATTAGGTAAGAGATTTAAATAAGGATTGGTGAATAAAAAAAATCTCACCTGATACTTGAAAAGAGGATTATATAATGTAGGAAGCCCATGGTCGTACCTGGAATTAATTTATATATATATATATATATGTCTTCTCAGGGATAGTTTTACATGTTGTTACCATAGTCTGGTTAAGTAGTCATTAAAATAAACATGTTGAAGATAAACATTCTTAATATCCATGCATATTAATGAGTTAGATGAATTTAGGATGCAAGCACATGTGTGTGCAGTAATAAGACTTGTAACAATGTTGTATTATCAAATGGTATAGTATAGTTACGTAGTAATGAGTCATACGAATCTTCCATGTAAGCACTTCCTCATGAATTCCGGTATTGATAGTCTCTTACATGTTGAAAGAAAGAAAAGTCATTTCTCAACAATCATAAAGATGTTGGTTACCCCAATGCCTATTAAAGGGGAGTATGTTCTGTAGAAGGAAAGAGCGTGATTGACCTAATGATTATATTGGTAAGTAATGTGGAATTGTTGTTGTGTTGTTATAGATCGTATGTTTTGTTGCTTAGATGATGGGCCTAGTTGTGTTGAGCAAGGATTGTTGGCTTGTGACTTGTAGAATCAATGTTATGCTGCTATCAATGCCTACAAATATGCATAGCATGTAAGAATTTGGTTCTTCCTCCATGAAGGGGATTTCAGTTCTTATTGAATTTATATTTTGTTAGGAGACATTCTTATGTTTTTATCTGCTAATAGTAAATAGGAAAGGTATGCATGACTATGTTAAGAGTCAGGCTAGACAAGAAAAATTGAAGGTTATAGTAGAAGTAAATAGGAAAGGTATGCATGAATATGTTAAGAGTCAGGCTAGACAAGAAAAATTGAAGGTTATAGTAGAAGACTTTATAACTGTACAAATTGTGGTTCCGATTAATCCTTTGCTTAATGCATCCACTTACAATGTGATTTGTTCTTCGGTTAGAAGAAAGTATGATTAAGGGGAAACTTAACTTTAACAAATTTTGAGGAGATATGCATCTTTTGATGAATATGCATAATGGACCCTATAAGTATCCTTGAGTACAAACCATAGTAATTGATGAAGTGGCAAAAATGGTATAGACCACAGGGTCAGCTAAATGGTATCCAAGAATCTATTTAAAACATATTGATATCATATAAATAAAATACATAATTGGTATCAAGCAATTTCAAAAAGTCCTCTTATTGGATTGCATTGATAAGATGTATGGACAACATAAGGAAATGTTGCGTAATTGAAACAAAAATTCATAAGTAGATAACTCATCTTTTGGTAAATGGTGATTTAATATTAAGGATGAGCTAAGATGTAAATACCGTGAGACCATAAACACTTACAACCACAAGAAGTGTAGGATTGAAATTAGTAACAACTTTCATGTGTAACTACACTGAATTATACATGGCCAACAGGTTGTTGGGTCATAAAAAGGGCAAACGTAAAACATACAAAGTGAATTAATGATCTGATGAATATTAAACTTCAAAAACTAAGATTTAATATTTTGCTTTAGAACATTATTAACATATACTTATTAAAAAGTCTATACAATGCTATTAAAATATAATCTTTAAAACTTGAATATAATTTTTAAAATTTATATATTACAAAAATGAAATTTTAAATTTATATATGAAAATTGTAAATCTAAAAATAATTGTTCAATAGAGTGCATTTAAATAATTAAAATTATTTTTATAAACTTAAACACCAGTTTTAAAACAGATTATATGGAAAAAAATTTATATCCATCCAATTAAATTACCTCGGTTCTAAAAATAGAGTTCCATAACGCTTGTCTG
>APFE031003963.1:4381-29417 GCA_000404065.3 Pinus taeda | reverse complement strand
TGTAGCTAGAAACTAGGGTTTGTGGAAAAATGAGGAATTTAGCGGATCTAAGGGATGGGAAGTGTTTGATAAGGTACTTTAAGGATAGGGGAAGGTGTATGAACATCTGGATACAAGTTTTGTTGATGATTTGACCGTCCAAGAGAAATTGGCTTCAAAACCCTAGGAGAGGGAAATGAACTTGCCAAGGCACAACTGAAGCATGAACAAGATGTAAAATGACACATTAGACACTGACATGATAATGAGAACCCTATGAATGATGATATACTCAGCTGAATAGTGACATAGATTTCCATTTGGGCAACTTTAGAAGGAGTTAAAGCAAACCCTAGACCTAATGCCTAGTGACCAAATTTTGCTTGAAAACTCTTTGAAATGACAAAATTTGACCTTAACATTCTGAAACCACTTTGTAAGAGCATATTTGATCACCGGAGGAAGGCTGGAAAGACTGACACTAACAGGTCCTCCAAAAGCATGAAAAATAATCTGCAACTTTCTCTGTATCATATCTGCATCACAAGTGTCCTGGAAAGGTCTCGCTTCCATCTCCTTCACCTTTGTTCTTCGGAGCCTTAAGCAACGAGCCGACACCTGCTACCTATGCAACCTATAGTACATTGTTTTTCAAATTACATGCTTGATTGACATGACCAACTAATGACCCAAACGTTTCACACTTGCCATGATTTTATAACACATACTCGGTGGTCAAGTTTACGTCAAGATGGACGCAATACCCTAGCTGTGACAACAAGGCCAACATATCATTGTTGCTTCAAAAATGATGGAAAACTCATCATCACTGCAACACATGACTTACATACATAAGGCCAAACACTATTGTTTCAACAAGTGATGGAAACATAACATCACTTTCAAAGTGTAAAATACGCCTCAAAACATGACCAAACATCATTGTTGCTGACCAAGTGATGGAAACACATCATCACTTTTACATTTTAAAATGCAACAAATGATTTACAAAAGAATGACCATGAAACGACAACATGTCTAGAAACCATTTTTCAATTATCATGGTGAATGGGTTACCTCCTTCTGGTGATTTTTCTTGTTGAACAACTGCTCTCCCTGGTTCACGCACCGATGCTTTGTCTTTAAGGTGCTGCTCTGGATGGAGCCTCGAACAAGTGACTCTTTGATGGCCATTTCTGTCGCAATGACTGCAGTAAGTTTTCTTCCTCCATATTTTCTTAACCTGTTTCCTTTCATGTTGTTCAGAGGGTCTTTCACGCCTCATCAGTGCTGCCATTCTTTTCCAACACTTAGAAAAGGTATGGTTAGGTAAACCACAAAAGGTACATGTTTTTCGATTCCTTGATATTCGTTCATTATTAACAACATGATCATAATCAAAATGAACATTCAAAGATTGAAAATGGTTATACCTTCCCTTGCAATCTCTAATGTCAGTATGGCGATGAGAGCTTACCTCAGCTCTCTCCCTCCAATGGGCACTGTCGTGGGATGATGGGGATTTTTTCCCATCATTTTCTTTCCTCGTTGATTTCATGGATGTATTGGACGACCGTGACACCTTCGAGCACTCTCCTTTAGTGTATCTCGAGCCTGCAAATGGATATTCATGCACAACCTCACAAGGTTGAGTTATGCCTTGTTTATTAACACCAAGTTCATCTTTCTCCTCGTGCCTCATCCTTGTAAGGAGCCTCATGTTCGTCCCTAAAATTGGGATCTCCAAATCGCCAACAGACATCATACACTGAGAAGATGAAACCGAAAGGAAATCAACATCTTTTACCTCCTCTTTCGTTTTGGAAAGATCTCAATGCATTCCCCAACTTCCTTTTTGACATACCCAAGTCCTACATGACGGGGTAATTCTTCTACTTTCATGGGGTTGACAATGCCTTGGCCATTAACGCCCAAGACTTTTCCTTCATACCCCATTCTCTTCAGTAGTTTAGACCCAATTCCTGTGGTATGATTTTCGAAAACAGCGAAATCAGTATCAGGAAACATACATGAAGATGGAGAGCTACTTTTTACCTCACATGGATCTCGCTGCAACTTTTCCAAGGCCTCGTCCTTAGCTTGTAGTTGTTGTAGCAAACTTTTTTTTCCCTCTCTCTTCATGTAGATGCATCTTCAATTCATCACTTTGTTTGAAGATTATGTTTGTTTTGCTTCAGTTCTTTCATGGCCTCTTCTATGGCTTGCAACTAAAGCTGCAACTACTCCTTTTCCTTTGTCCCTTTCTGTTGAGTTTCATACACGATTTCCACTCTCTTGGAAATGTTGACCATGGTCTCGTACATCACTCTTTCATCCTTTGTCATTGTTCACACTGCAATTCACATCAACGCAAAGACTGCTATGATACCACTTGATCTAGGTCCGGGTGTGAAGAAAGACACTTCCAAGACCTTTTACTTTCGTGATGTGTTAAATTGCATTTAAAAAAAACATTAATGAATACATCTGCATTTTGTAAAGAAGAGGAACAAGACAATCATCAACACATGAAAACATAAGCTATTGATAATGGAGTTCATCTAGGAGGGTCTATGTCTCCGGGCCCTGGTGTCAAGATGGTGCAGGCCACTACATTAAGTGTTGTCAATAATGGTGATGTACACAGAGATGATGTCTCGATCATACAAGGAAAAATGCCCTCACATGAGAGTGGCTCTAAAAGATATTCCACTACTGGAATTATCAATCAAAAGACTCATATCAATATGACCCAAAAACATGCATGGTGAGCATCCCGCCAACATGGCACAAAAGGGATCTCAATTGAAAACACATGCATGACGACAACAAGAGTATCCTGGCAACATACAACAAGGGATCTCAAAGCATAACTTGTTGGGTTATGACAACAAATACATCACATAGAAGATTCCGCATCAAATCAAGCAAGGAATCATGACAACATGTAATAAACAAGATCTTGTATCAACATCAATCAAGGATTTGTGCAACATAATGCATAAAGAAGAAGTACATGAACAGATCATATACCTCACAACCAAGGGCCATATGAAGAAGTGGATGTCACACTGCTGAAGCTGCTCGGACGATCGATCTCAAGGCATCGATCGTATGAAGATCGTTGCTCACACAAGAATGTGGACATCTGCACTGACACTTAGAAAAGCGGCCAGAAGAAGAAATTAGAGAATAAGAAATCTGAAGACACCATCAGATTTGTGGCATTGAGTAGTGCTGAATTTACTGTCCAAAATCTGAATTCTGAGAAGTTGAGAATTCTAGGCTCAAGGAATCTTTTAGATTCCCTTGGGATTCCTCAAAGATTCTGCGCCATGGATGGACTGGAAATATGCAACTCAGATGGCGAATCTGATCTCGCTATTGCGATCCCTGTGGAAAACCATGAAAAACAAGTATAAAATTGACTATATTCTGACATATCAAAATTTTATCTCCTTGGGAAAATTTCAAGGCTCATGGTTCCGCTCCCTATTTTTGCTGAAACCATGGTTCCACGTGCATTCTGGAAATGACCAAAAAATGCAAAACTTTGATGGAGAAACGAACAACACCGTTACGCTTGTGGCGACGAAAAGTGTAGAATCCATATAAAATTTGTCAATTTCTGACAAAGTGAAAATTTTGACCTCTTGCACAATTCATGGTTCCTGCATTAAAATATTAATTAACTACCTCAAAATCCGTGCCTGCCTTTCGCCTCCTCAAACTCTGTGCATGGTAAAAATTATTGAGTTTATATAAGAAATCCCTGGGTGGATTTATCAATGTGAGCATTTGGTGCATTGGTTAAATATATGATTTGGTTGAGGAGGGTCGAGGGATCAAATCCCGCCCTCTCCATATATAACCTTTCATGAACCGCAATGATGTATTAATGGGGGTCGGGTCTGCATTGGGCAGCCCGCCCCTAATCCTCCCGCATTATCCGCGCATTAAATATCGACGATCAGCACCCAAATTCGGAAATCAACGTATTTCAGAGTGTCTGCACCTTCAAAATCGACGATCGGCATATGGTATTAGCGAACTGTCATCGCATATGTCGGTGATATATATCAACGATATAAAATCGGTGATCGGCACGCGTTGTCGGCGTATGTATCAACACTTTATATGGTGGTTGCACCGATATATATATCGGTGATATATTATGTGTCGAGGTGATAGGGTGTGGGCTAGATCCACTATCGGTGGCCCGCCCACCCTGATATACCATGTTTTAAATATATAGCATATATGCGATGGTTGTGGAGAAGGGTTCGGTGGGGGTTATGGTCGCCGATCCCGAAACCATATATTGATGCGATTTGCGATTACGCCGATGGGGGTTATGGTCGTCAACCTTAAAATACATGTTTAATAATATGCGGGTAGGGGCGATTAGGCCAGCAGGGACTTATGGCCCATTGGCCTTATAATAAAAATTTGTTATGTTATAGTTGATTTTTATAAAGGGGTGATTTTAAAATTTTAAGAAAATAAGGGTCATTGGGAAAATTAACGAGGCAACAATTTCGACTGATTTCAGGAGCTAGGTTTATGCCTCAGGGTCGGTCAAATTGCAGGACACTTAAACCTGGCCCACAGCGCAACTTTTACCAAGCTTTGACTGGCTCGTTCTCCCTCATATGACCTCAATTTGACGAATCGTTCACACCTCCAAAATCAGGATTATGAGATCTAGGCTCTGGTCCTGGTTCGAGCATAATCCAAACACTTTGATTTTTGAGCCCTCTTTGTCTTTGTGTCTTTCTGGAGCCACCTGGATCATGCATATTCTTGCATTAGCCAGAAATATGATTTCTGTAAGTAAGTTGGATGATGCAATTGTAAAAACAGTGTTCGAGAAGGATACCTACAAGATGGTTTGGGGGGCACTAGTATTGATGTAGGGAGTTCGAATTGGAACTCTGTACCAGCTACAAGGTAGCACTATTGTTGATGGGTGCAACAGTTCCGTGGTTCCTGAAAGTGGAGCAAAAAATCTAGTGGTATCTGGAGAGAAGACCATGTTGTGGCATCAAAGGCTTGGACATATTAGAGAGAAGGGCCTTCGAATACTTCATAGTAAAGGTACGGTAAAAAGTATGAGTAATAGCGGATTTTGATTTCTGTGAAAATTGTGTATACGGGAAGCAGAACCAGGTGAGTTTCCCCTCTGGTGGTAAGAGGGCAAAACAGATATCAAAGCTTGTGCACGATGATGTGTTTGGACCTGTGAAGGTTCTATCACTGGGTAAGTCTGTGTACTATGTATCATTTATAGATGACTTCTCAAGGAATACATGGATATATCTCTTTAAGAATAAATCTAAAGTTTTTGACAGGTTTAAATAATTTAAGGCTTTGGTGGAAAACCAGACAGAAAAGAAGATAAAGGTGTTGAGGATAGATAACGATCAAGAGTTTTGCAGTAAGGAATTTGAAGAATTCTGTAAGAAGTGTGGTATAGCACATCAGAAGACTACTCCATATACACCTCAGCAAAATGGAGTTGCAGAAAGAATGAACAAGACGTTGATGGAAAGGGCAAGAAGCATGCTCAGTGGTTCCGAGTTAGGATAGGAATTCTGGGCAGAGGCGGTGGAGACAGAATGTTACCTAGTCAATAGATCACCTTCATCAACGTTGGAGGATAAGACTCCACAAGAAGTATGGACTGGTAAGAAACCCTCTCTTTCACATCTGAGGGTATTTGGACGTGATGCATATGTACATGTTCCAAAGGAGAAACAAACCAAGTTGGATAGTAAATCTGAAAAGTACATATTTATTGGGTATAAGGATTGTTTAAATGGTTATAAGCTTTGGAGCCCAGTCACACGGAAGGTTGTGTACAGTCGAGATGTGGTGTTCATAGAGGTGAAAGATGTTATCAAACATGAAGTCCAACCAAAGTAACCTGTGAAGATAGAGTTTGAACTAAAGGAGGAAGAATCAGACTCTGTAGCAGAGGAGGAATCAGAAGATGAAGAGCCACAAACTCCGAGTGTGAGAAGATCAGTTCGAGAAAGAAGGCAACCAGAAAGGTATAGTCCATCTGCTTTCTGTTCAAATTTTGCTTTATCTATTACTGATGATGATCCCAGAACTGTGAAGGAAGCAGTGGATTCAGAGGATGGAAAACTCTGGAAAGAGGCCATGGTTGATGAAATGGCATATTTGCACAAAAATGAGGCTTGGGATCTGGTGAAGTTGTCAGCTGGAAGGAAACCCATTGGCAGAAAATGGGTGTTCAAAAAGAAGACAAATGCAGAAGGAAAAGTGGAGAAATACAAAGCTCGGTTGGTAGCAAAAGGTTATTCCCAGGTGCCGGGAATTGATTTTGCTGACATTTTTTCTCCTGTTGCCAAGGTAACTTCTATTAGATTACTTTTATTTGTTGCTGCTGCTTTTGATTTTGAGGTAGACAGATGGATGGGAAGACAACATTTCTTCACGGGGATTTGGAAGAGGAAATCTACATGAAGCAACCTGAAGGCTTTGCGGTGAAGGGTAAGAAAGAACTAGTATGCAAGTTAAAGAAGTCTCTGTATGGGTTAAAACAGTCACCAAGGATGTGGTATCAGAAATTTGATACATTTATACGGGGACTTGGCTTCACCAGAAGCAAAGCAGATCATTGTGTGTATTTTAAATTAATTGGTGACCGTGTTATTTATCTGGTCTTGTATGTGGATGATATGTTGCTGGTTGGAAATGACAAAGAAATTATCTAGGATTTGAAGACCCAATTGTCCTCCAAATTCGACATGAAAGATCTTGGTGTTGCAAACTATATTTTGGGCATGGAACTTAAAAGAGATCATGCAAAGAGGAATTTTTTCTTAAACCAGAGGAAGTATGTCGAGAAAATATTGCAGAGGTTTAATATGCAGGATAGTAAATCGGTGAAGGTTCCTATTCCTGTAGGTGTAAAGTTATCTGTTGAATAGTGTCCCAAGGCACAAGAAGAGGAAGAGGACATGTCCCATGTTCCATATGCAAGTGCAGTCGATAGCCTGATGTATGCGATGGTCTATACTAGACCAGACATTACACATGCAGTGGGAGCATTGAGCAGGTTTATGTCAAAACCAAGGAAGGAGCACTGGACAGCAGTGAAGCGGGTTTTCAGGTATTTGCGTGGCACTAGTGATTATGGTTTGTGCTACGAAGGAAGACCAGGATTGGACAAAGCGTTGGATATTCGTGGCTTTGTTGATGCAGACTGGGCTGGAGATCTGGATCAAAGAAGATCTACAAGTGGGTATGTGTTTAACCTATTTGGAGGTGCAGTCAGTTGAATGAATAAGAAACAATCTGTAGAGGCACTATCAACTACAAAGGCAGAATACATGGAAACCACTCATGCAAGCAAGGAAGTAGTTTGGTTGTAGAGATTGTGTTCAAGTATGAGGTTAGTATAGGGAGCTATAAGGATAGACTATGACAGCCAAAGTGCAATTTTCTTGGCAAAAAACCTTGCATATCATTCAAAGACAAAGCACATTGATGTTCAGTATCACTTTGTGAGGGATATGATAGAAGAAAAAAAGATGTTGTTGGTAAAGGTGGACATTTTGAAAAATACTGCAAATGCATTGACAAAATCTGTGAGCTCTAAGAAGTTCCCTTGGTGTAGAGAAACAATGGGCATTGCAAGGCTGGATAAATGACTAAGCTCTCTTGTGGCCCCCTTGTTACACAATAATTTGTCACTATCCTCATCTCAATCCCTCTGCTGTGTCATACATCAAATAAACATGTCCATATCTTCCCACTCATGCAAGAAGATTAAGCAAATGCTCTCTAATGCTGAAGATTGACCTTTTTTGACTAAGTTCTTGCATCGTCGCTAGTAAACCCTTAAAATGCGTGATGGTTCTCTGTCATGCACTGTATCATTGCGACGTCGTCGCTAGTCCCTAGTTCATGACCTGTGACAATCCAGATTTGGAAAATTAGTTCAAACAGTCCGCCTTCTGGATGTTTCTAGAGCTGGTTGTTGGGTCAGTTTGGGTCGCCTTTCCGCCTCTGGGATGGTGGTTCCACCTCTTGTGCAACCTCCCTTGAGGATAAGCTCCCTCTCCCTCGTTTCATGGAGGCTCCTCCTCCTATAAAAGCAGTCACCATTGCTATGATCAGCAAGTTACTAATTCTTAGTTCCAAATTCTTGGATTTCTGGTTGCTAGTTCTTGTTTTTAGCAGAGTAGATAGCTTTGGTGTGAGTGTAACAAGTGTGGAATTGTTGATAGTTTGATAAGAAGTTGTGCAGTGCCTTAGCCTTCCATTAGAGCTTGTGAATGAGAGAGAAATATTATCCATTTGGGATACCCATTCTCGAAAGTGAATGCTTGAAGGAACATACCTGTTGGACCCTCTAAGAAGGCTTGTGACGTCAAGGCTTGGTTGTAAGCTTTGCTTTTGATTTATTTTTAATGCAATCAATAACGATTTCCCATATCTTGTGTATAATTTACTTAATAGCTTGAGACTTCTTGACTTTATGAGTAGATAGATCATTGTTGTTATCGGTTACGTGCTCTATTGTTTCTTGTGGTGTTTCAGGTAAATTACTCCTTCGGAGAAGGAAACAAAAGTTGGAACAGTGCTCTTCACCAAGCACCAATTTTGAGGTAGGCCTCCAACGATGACTATTTAAGGAAATGGATTGTTGTTTTGTCTTTGTTATGACTATACCCACTCTAGGGCCAGAGGAGTTGCCTCTGTCTGCAGATGGAACACTTTCCTGCATCACACCCCTGTGGAAAGAAAACAACAAGTGGGAGAATGTTGGATTGTGTTATATTCTTTCCATGACTAGCCCACGTAGTTAACCGAGGGGGTTAGAAGGGGGGTGGAGCCCCCCATTCATTGCGCCAATTGCGTAGTGGGGGGATTCACAAGGGGTTTGAGGGGTGCAGGTAACCCCACTCTATGGGGTCCAAGGCAGTGCCCTGAAATTTTTTGTTTTTGGACCCTATATTAGGTTGGGCGGACCTACCTATGGTTTTATGCATGATTTTTCGCACATGGTTTTGGATGCAATGGTTTTCGGTCCATGGTTTTGGATGCGATAGTTTTCGTTCCATGGTATTGGATGCTTCGGTATGTATAAATATGTATTGTAACATTGAAAGGAACATAATGAAAAATCAAGCTGGTAGCCCGATTCTAGGATCCAGGGGAAAATCTTTGTGTATATGTGTTTTATGTGTTATGCTCTCACATTGTTTATTTTCTGTGTTTTAGAATTCGTATGCAGGTAATTTCTATATGGGGTTAAAACCTACATTTTCAGATGGTGTGATATGATCCAACAGGGGGTGCGAATTACCTAGACTAGTACCGCGAATTGCTCAGAGGGGAGAAATTCTAAAGCAAGGATATTTACCCAAGAGAGATCGATTTTCACATGAAGATCGAGTTTCCAGTTGAGTTTGATATTTTCCAATGGAGGCCAAAGTTATTTACCCAGCTAGTGTGAGTTTCCAAAAGGGTCAAGTTTCTTAGCCAGGCCACATGTGTGAGACAAAACCAACTTCGGAGGGAGGCTGAATTGGTTTTGGTGGGTTTATTTTCTTCTAGGAGGTCAGTGGAACTTGCAGAAGTGATCAAAATAATTTTCTAGAGTTTTTTTGTCTTACAACAACCAACTGTAATTTTTTTGCTATAGAACAATAATAAAACCTTCATCTGTTGCACCAGTTTTCCTTTTGGGGTTTTTCCAAGCACATTTTTCCAAAAATATTGGTGTCTATAATTTGTGTGTGTGCACATAATTTTCTCAATTCTTGTGGTTATTTATTTTCAGTGAAGTTGTAGTTGTGTTTTATTCAATATTTGCCACAAGTATTTTGCAGTTGACAAGATTTTTGACAAGATAGGAGAATAATAACCAGTAATTTAATAATATTTAAAATTTCACAACTACTAGGTTGTCACTATTAGTATTTAAGGCATCTAGTTCAATGCATTGATGTAGGGGATAGTTTGTGGTCTTTGTTTGGATTTGAAGCCCCTATGATTAATGGTTAGTACTAGTAGTACCAATGGGGCAATATTAACGGGGTTGGATTTTCTCTAAGGACCTCATAGATGGTTATCTATTTCCCTTCTTGAACTTCTCTCTCTACCTATGCTATTGCTAACATTGTGAATGATCTCCTTTGAGGAGTTTTTTCGCTTTCTTCTAGGTCTAGGTCCTCTCCCATACCTCTTTTGATGATCTAGAGGGTTCTCCTTCCTCTTTTTCTCTTTAATTTGGTAAGGTATTTGTGATTGGATTGCATATTATCAAAGGAGGGATATGAGTTTGGTTTAGGAGAAGTCAGATCAACCCGCTTTTGTTCCTTTTATAAACCTTCATCTAGGGCCTCTTCCTTTCTCAATTCTCTTTCATTCTCTTGGGACTTGAAGAGGTGAGTTTTTGTGGTCTAGTTACCCAAGGAGGCATTGGATAAGGCCTCCAATGATGTTGTAGGTTCCAGTGAATTGACCACATTTTCCCTCAATAGGATTTTCATATTTTTGGGTAAATTTCGAGGTGATCTAGCCATTCCTCTCAAGCTAGGATGGAGTTCAGAGTCCCCAGAGTTTCATTCTCCTTTTCCATTAAGGGGAGTTTCTATGGTACGTGTCCTCTTTAGTTGGTTTACTTTGAAGTGGATTTTGGGTTTTGAAAGGGGATATACATTTTACTAGGATTTTCCATATTCCTCTTGAGATACTCTTCTTCCCTCTTCCTATGAACTAGGCATCGAGGACATGTATATTAGAGGTGGCCATGTGTTTAGTATATGAAACACTTGAAAGGGATGTTCATATAGTCAAGTTTTTGCCAATGCGGTTGTTGGGATCCAACCTTGAGAGTTATCTCTTTTGGTAAGTCCTATGAAATCAACCTCTACACAAATTTTTGCTACTGTAAAAAATTCTATTGCTAGTCATGTTTTCGTTTCACTTTGAGGAAAGTTTTCAAACTATTTCGATACTCTAACCTAGCTATTCTCTTTGTTCCATAGGGGGTTTGCTAGTCAAGTTACTAGGTCCATGAAATTTGTTGCCTACTTTACCACTAGATCTTTGGGGTTGTTTTTCAATTTCAACATTTGCACTAGTGATGATCTCAAGTAAGCCTGTAGATAAAAAGGAGGTTGGGTTTTTATCTTGCTCATCATCCCCCTTTCAACTTTCTTGTTGAGAGTCATGGGCTTTAGGAGTCCCCTCCATACATATGAAATAGCCTTGGTAGTGCAATTAATGAGTCTCTCTATGCCATGTGATTGCATATGTCTTTTCCTAACTACCTCGTGTTGGGTCACCAATGCCTTTTAGATTTGTCAGCACAATTACTTTGACCAATGCTCATGGTTGGTGGTGCATTCCTCTTATCCTTCATTGTTCCTTTCCTTCATGGCATAAAAATATTTTGGTTTGGAAAAGCTAAGGGTTTTGTTTCCTTCGTTTCTTTTCTTAATCATTAAACCTTTTCCCAAGCTCATTTAACTCAAGTTTATTCATTGGAAACCCTAGGTTGTGGCCACCAAGGGAAGGCCAAAATACTTGTACATGCTGAGGGATTTAATTACTTGTATTGATGAGCAAAATAACAGAAGTGAGTTCTGGGTACCATCTGTATATTATTCAAAATCATAGGATAAATTTTGTTCTCTTATCTTATAGTGATTTTCATATTATGGAAAAATATTACAGTGGTTTTCATATTGTGGAAAAATATTATTTCCTGAATTGAAGTCGCCCCCTAAAGACAAGGAAACTACCCTAAAAATATCATCAAATTGAATCAAATTATGTAGGAAAATATTAATTTGAGGCAGAGATATATATGTAAGACGCAAGGCTTAGAGAGATGGTTTATATAATAGAGTTATTCCTTGAAGAGAATTGGTTTTAGTGATGAAAATGGAGAGGACATGGAAATAATAAGAGAAATCCAAACAACAGGAAAAATTTGTCAGAGAAAGTTGGTTGAGTTATTGGAATTCTAAGTGTAAAAGGAATTTGATTTCACTTTGAGTGATGCTTTACATGAGATGCTTATTATAAAATAGCCATTGACGCGGCTCATGAGATCTCATATCTTCATGGTGACTATTAGCATACCATCATACATGGAGACATCAAGCCCCATCACATGCTATTGGATTCAAATTCGGAACCACACATTTCTGATTTTGGGATTACTGTATTAATTGACTCAAGATTTGCTTACTAGCTCTTCCATTTATGGTGTCCAGTTACTTGGCATCTTGTACGACCATTTATTTGACACTAGTACATGAATATTAATTATTCTTTCTTTTCTTTTCATGTGGAATTCCGAGTTTGTTGTTTTCATTGTAGAATGCAAGCATACAAATTTCAAAAATAACAAGCAAGAAAATGGAAGGTGCAACTATGGTGTCATGGTGTTGAATTTGAGAACTAGAAAGATGGAATTAATAAATTCAAGTTTCACATAGGGCCTGGACAATGTCAATTGGTTGAAGTCCATGTTGATGTTGATCATGAGAATTTAATGGTCGATGAAGGATTGTGAGTGAAAACATAGATTTTGTGTACGATCTAAATCATAGTGAAATGGATGGATACAATGGTAGAGGGAAAATACGAGACAAGTGGTAGAAATTCCAATGAGATTTGAGGCATGTGAGCGCAATATAAGAAATTCAAGTGGAAAAGGGAAGACAATTTTAGCGAATAATTAGGGAAAATTCAAGTGGAAAAGGGAAGACAATTTTAGCGAATAATTAGGGAATCATTCATCGATGGCAGGGATGTGATGAATGTGTCAAGATGAGTCATATGATGCGGGGCTAGTGGTGTCATAATGTAAAATGGGTGGAAAATGGGTGGACTTTGGGGTTAGTATAGTCATGATGTAAAATGGGTACATTTTGTGAACACACATTTAGATTTTTTTCATGTATATTTTTAGATTTTTTCATGTATATTTTTAGAAGTAACTAGTAAGATTGTATGAAAATATTTGTCAATGTTATTTTATAGTAATAATGTAAAATGGGTGGATTTTGGGGTTAGTGTAGTTATAATGTAAAATGAGTGCATCTTGTAAATACACATTTTGGTTATTTTTATGTATATTTTTAGAAGTAACTTTTCAGATTATATGAAATTATGTATATGTTATTTTATATATTATTTTAGAATTTATTCATTTATTTTATTTGATTTTGAAAATATGATTGATAAATTTTAATGGTAGATTTCAGAAATAAATAATATAATAAATATTAAAATATTTACTTTATGATATATCTCACATTCCCAAAATTTATATTTAATGTCATTATATATATCTATATGTATGTATATAAAACAAAACAAAACAAAACATGTAATAAGATGTTTAATCATGGAGATTCATCTTACTTTACTATAGAGACTCATTGTAAGCTTTGTTACAATACTATACACCAATATCATGGCCAATTAATATCACATGTCCAAAAAACCAAAACTCATATTTATATCACATTTTTTTCAATTAATTAATTTATTTAAAAAAGAAGTGCATAATTACTTTTGAAATATATATAGATAACTTATTTGTAACTAAAAATATTTTAAAATATTCTATGAAAATTAAATCCTTATCATATATCTATAATTAAGTAATAATTCTAAAAACGCTATTCAACTAATGTTTTCGTTTATATCAGCCTCAAATTTTGTAGTATGCAAAAGTATAATAAACAGTGTTATATATAGTAATATACATGTTATGAATAAGTTTATGAACAGATAATTTTGATTAATTTATTTCTTCTTATTTCTTTCTATAAAACCTGACATGTTACAGAGTTTGTTTACATTTTGCAGACTGATTTTTTCCTTTCACCAATGAATCAACCATTGTTGAAAACATTTATTCCATCTCCACCACCAATCTTGAGAAAATTAAATCAATGTCAGCCGCCTTCTTTGAACCCTCAAATATATAGGGTTTGTACTCTGTTGATGCTCTTTCCCAAGTTGGAAATCTAGTTATGCTCATTTATGAGATCATCTTTTTATTTTTTCATTACGCTATACTAATTTTTTTTTATGGTTTGGTTCTAAAGAGTTTTTCCTACTACAGTTGAAATACATTCCTACCAAATAGGGGCGCCTGCATCTATCAAAGTTGGGAAATCCTAGCATAGCCATATGTAGTTCCCAATTTCATGTATTTGAGACGAGACCAGTTCCTGCACATGTGGTTATTCCTCAAGGGTTCATGCCAATTACAAACTCAACTCAATGCCAGCTACGCAGTGTGAAACCTCTAGCTCAACCCCAAAGTGCTTTAGCGAATCAGGTGCAGTTTTTCATAGCTCCGGCCATACCACCGCCAACCATACAAAATGCTGATACATCAAATATGGCTGGTAAGGTTTATTTGTTTCCTATATTCCCTTGCTAATAATAGGCACACGGATAAAGTTTAGTTGGTCGACTACGGGTTTATGCCTTTGATTCCCATGCTCTTGGAATCTATGGTTATCGATTGAAATTAGACATTAATAGGCCTTGTACAACGAAAAATGTAAAATTTGAAGCTCTTGGAGGGGCGGATGCAAATCCAGTTAAACGACCAGATAATTTCAATCCAAAAAAACTCTATTTGCAAAATTGAATTATGGGGATATGTCTGCCAATGCTGCATCTGAATTGGTGCATCTCTGCCGAGATTTGTGTCTGCTTAAAGTTTTGAGGGACCATGCAAACCCTCTTCAAAAACAGGTTTGTGACTGCTTAAAGTTTTCTCTTGTTTAATTTTTATTTCTGCATATCCTTTTTCATGCACTAAAGCTCATTGTAACTTGCAGGTGGCACTGACAATGAGTGAATAGGATGAAGGCTTCTTTCCTTTTGGCTTTCCTGTTCAAGTGAATGATAAAAGTGAGATGCAATGTGATTTTAATTTTTCTGATGGTTTTATAGTTGGACGTAAACCAGGTGCCATTTTGACAGTGGAGTTTCAAGATTATTTATTTATTCTCGGAAGGAAAAAACTGCTTGATTTCGTTAATAAGAAAGAAAGTACTTTCATTAATAAGAAAATAGTTACATATTCAAAAAATTGCAATGTCTTCACTGTATCTCGTAAAAATATCTATGTATTTGCATCCATTATCCACATATATCGAAGGATCTGTCTCTGGTATCACATTTTCCTTCGTACACTATCATGTATCCCAAAAAATCAGATTACAAAAAATATTGTTTCCTATACACATATTCATGTCACTACAGCAAAAAAAACCTGTATTTATCAGATTTTTCCCTGCGTTAGAAAACTCCCTCTTCAAAAACTGTATACTCGATCAAACCTGGAACTGAATTGCACCCTTCTTTTCACAAATGACCTGTAGCCTGGTTTTGCTCTCACTAAATATGGCTGAAAGGTATTCTCTGAAAAGGCTTGATCAGCAGCCTAATTCTGTCCATCCTGTAAGAGAGCTCCAGAATCTCTAGAACATTGCCATATTAACCCAATCAATAATCATTTTAGAATCTCTAAAACTGTTAATGTTTCTGATGTCAAGCCATTTAGTGTAAAAAAGACTCCACAAAACAAGAAGTTTAACTTTGTTATTGGAACCACCACTGAACCATCTAAAATTTTAATATTCACTCAGTGTAAAAAAGACTCTCCACAAAACAAAAGTTCTACTTTGTTATTGGAACCATGACCACTGAACCATCCAAAATGATAATATTCACCTGGCCTTGTAACAACCATCATCCCGCTACCACATATGTCTGAAGATGATGCTCCATCGAAAAAGTCGACAGGGAAAGAAGCCCAAATGTCCCTGTAAATGCAACTTCTAATAGACAACTTCTCCTTGGTGGGAGTAATCTCCTAAAATATGGAAAAGTTTTATATTCTTTGTAATCCCTGACCCACTGTTCAAAACATTGACTTAGGGAGGATCTGTCCCACTCCGCGTTAATTTTGAGCATCTGTGTTAATTCCAATGCAGTAGTCTATAACGCCAGTTTTTACGGCGGATTTTTTTGGTCAAAATCTGGCAGCAATTTATTGGAATACCAAGTTTGATAGCTAGTTTCTGCACAATCAATGGCTCCCAGAGGTTTTCCAGGGCGCTGAATCCAAATATGGAATTAAAAAACCATTTTAACTGCTAAAAATCAAGATTTAACCTCATTTCTTCCGCCGGATTCCGTCACCAAAATCTCCAAAAAGTCGTATTATAGACAACTCCAATCCCAATCCAAACTGAAACGAAAATGGGCACTCTTGAGATAGCGGGTACATAAATCGTTTTTTTTGTTTGGCTCGAAAGTCGTTGCATTTATTTCTGGGAAAATGTTCTCGTCAATTTTACTTTCATTTATTTGATTCAAATTTGTTTTCAAATTTACTCACGAGCATGCTATTTATATCGAACGAACTGAGATGAATTTTGGATATCAAGATGAATTTTGGGTAAATGGGAGGTGTCAAAGGGATTTTATTTTTTATTTTAAAGTTATTATGTTTAGAGATACATTTTGAGACATTTTTATGTGTCAATTTTTATTAGGTTTATGTTTTTTAACTAAATATAAAATATTCTCTAAATAAAAAGCAATGTGGATTATAATTAAAAAATAAAAAATTATATATATATATATGGGTTAGTTAATTTAATAAATTACAAAATATAATATCCTACTAAGTGTGCTAGCTTTGTGAAGTAGACATGGTAAAAATATTTCACTCTTGCTTTCATTATATTTTTATATCAACTAAATCAATCAAAAGTAAATCATTTCTTATATTTTCACTTTCAATGGTGAGAATGATATATGATGTTAATTCTTTTTAAAGATATTTCAATATAATAATTAAATAAACTCTTTGAATATCCATGTTAAGTAGTATATTTTAATACCAACATCATATGTATGTGTATGTAGAGAGAAGTGAAAAAAATGTTAATCATAAACCAAATAAAATTATTAATAAAAATTGATAAGTGACATTTTAAATATTATTATTAATAAAAAAAATTCAATGATGGTCAATGTAATCATAAAGAATATATTAATAATATATTTTTAATATATATATATATATATAACATCTCTAAATAAGCTCATTATCTACATTTTGGCCTTTTAAATATTTGTTGAAATTACATGTTTTAAGTTGTGTAATTTACGAAATCAAGTATATAAAAAACCATTTTAACTGCTAAAAATCAAAATTTAACCTCATTTCTTCCGCCGGACTCCGTCACCGGAATCTCCAAAAAGTCGCATTATAGACAACTCCTATATATATATATATATAGAAGAGAGATAACAATTATAGATCTATCTTAACCCCTTATCTATCCTATATATTAAGAGAAAACTAGTATAGAGCACTTTTTTTTTTAAGTTGTTCCTCGGAAATTGCTAGATCTATGGCTAAGATGGATCTACAGAGGTATATCTCTATTGTCTATCACTTACTTAATAATCTAAGTCCTTTGGTCCAACCCAACTCTACTTTTTGACAGCGCCCTACAACATTATTCTTATCCCTATAAATATGAGAAAGAGTTGTATATAAGAAAGTCCTAAGTAGATTGAATATTTCATTATGCAAAGGTCTTAATGTTAAAAGAAATATTTTGATGTTAAGATAATTATAGTATGCTTCCAAAATCTAAAAGAAACTCTCTAAAGCACCATCAAGAAAAGCCCATCAGGGATTGAATTTTATAGGCAAATTGCCAGTCATGGGGTGATTTTCCCATCAAATATAGGTAAGAAATTTTCAAAACTGCCAAGAACCTCAAATTTGACGAGGTATGCCCATTATGAAATTCCAACCTTGAAGCCCATGGAATATTCTTATTTATTGTCAACCTTGAAGCCCATGAAATATTCTTATGAGGAATGGTTTTTACCTACATATATGGATAGACATTTAAAATATTGTCAACCTTAACATTGAATTTAATGAAGAGTTCCTTTTTCTATTCAAACAGTTTTAGATTTCAGTAAACCTACTCCCAATATTATGTAGAAAAGAACTGTTCCAATCTTATCTTGAAATCTCCTTTATGCAACACTAGATTATGAATCTCTTTGAAAAGTCTTACCTTTACAAATTTGTAATCCCTATTAACCTTTATACATTAAAAAATGTAATATATATATATATATATATATATAATATATAATATATTTATATATATAATATATATATATTATATATAGATAATATAATATATGAGAGAGAGATAACCATATAGATCCATTTGACCCTATCTTGTCATATATATAGAGAGAAAACTAGTATAGAGTATTTTTTTTAAGTTATTCATACTACAAGAGGTTTGCACCATTTGATCCTCTTAGAGATTGTTGATCAATGGTTAAGATGGATCTATAGAGGTATATTTTCATTGTCTACACTTACTTAATAATCTAGGTACTTTGGTCCAACCCAACTCTACTTTTTGACAGTCCCTCTACAACATTGTTCTTATCCCTATAAATATGAGAAAGAGTTGTATATAAGAAAGTCCTAAGTAGATTAAATATTTCATTATGCAAAGGTCTTAATGTTAAAATAAATATTTTGATGTTAAGATACTTATAGTATACTTCCTAAATCTAAAGGAAACCCTCTAAAGCACCATCAAGAAAATTGAATATTTCAATATGCAAAGGCCTTAATGTTAAAAGAAATATTTTGATGTTAAGATGCTTATAATATGCTTCCTAAATTTGAGGGAAACCCTCTAAAGCACTATTAAGAAAAGCCCATCAAGGATGGAATTTGACAGGCAAATTGACAGTCATGGGATGACTTTCCTATCAAATATAGCTACGAAATTCTCAAAACAGCCAAGAAGATCAAATTTGACGGCTATGTCCATTTTGAAATTCAACCCTTGAAACTCATGGAATATATGGGGTGATTTTCCTGTCAAATATAGCTAAGAAATTCTCAAAACAACCAAGAACATCAAATTTGACGGCTATGTCCGTTTTGAAATTCCACCCTTGAAACTCATGGAATATTCTTATGAGGAAGAGTCATGGGGTGATTTGCCTGTCAAATATAGCTAAGAAATTTCCAAAACAGCCAAGAACATCAAATTTGACGGGTATGTCCGTTTTGAAATTCCACCCTTGAAACTCATGGAATATTCTTATGAGGAATGGTTTTTACCTAAGTATACGGATAGACATTTAAAATATTTTCAGCCTTAACAATGAACTTAATGAAGAGTGCCTTTTTCTATTCAAACAATTTTAAATTTCAATAAAGCCTACTCCCAATGTTATGTAGAAAAGTAGTGTGCCAATCTTATCTTGAAAATCTCCTTTTTGCTACATTAAATCACAAATCTCTCTTCTCCTTTTTTTACTACCCTAGATTATGAATCTTTCTTTGAAAAATCTTATCTTTAAAAATTTGTAATCCCGATTAACCTTTCTGCGTATTTCTATATCTCTTCAAACTATCAAAATTCTAACATAAAGTGTAACGTACCCGGTAACCTCGCATGTAAAAGCAGGGAGTAATTTTTTTTATACAAATTAGCCACAAGTAATTCTCCAATTCACAACTCCACATTCTTCATTAACCATTAAATATAATGTTTCTTAGTACATGAAGTAAATTGCAATAGAAGACAGTAAGTTGCATAACCATTAACCACCACTGTAGTAGTGTAATAACATAAAGTATCTCATGAACCTTGCATCCATTTCATGATTTCCTTAACCATATTAATTAATCTCATACTTGGACATTATGATTATGTCATCAAATAAAGAACCATCAACATCAAGGATTCATCATCATCATGACACAAAAGGCAATCACACCATTGAACACCAATATACCCTGGAAACCCCATAGGGTGAAAACCAACAAATGTTTATTCTTATTATTAAATGTTCGTGAGGGTTTTCACCCCACTCAATGGCTTACAAGGGATTTCATCCCTTAACCATTGTTATCAAATCATTATAATGAATTATCATTAAGTTGTCACATAACTAGCTAAAAGCTAATACATTTTTCTTACATACTGCCACATGCAACATTCCTTGTGGCATGATTGTTCTATCAATGTACGATCCAGCAACTCGTACTCATATGCATGGACCATTAATCCTTTTCCTGCCACAACTTTAAATATAATCTATGCCTTGCACAAGTAATCCAACTTACCTGCCATGTTATCATTATCAACATTTACATCATGATTACATTTACAAATAATAATTTTAACTTGCGTCTCCCTACGCATAAGCACATATTCTTAAAGGACAATACACTAAGGCATTCATTTGAAGGGACTAACTAAAACATCAATTATAATCTTCTTATAAACTTTATCAAAAGATCTGGTCCTTTAGCTATTACTTTTGATGCATGCAAATATGTAAAGAAATCTACACAATTTGTTGTCTCTTCCCGCATGCGAATGTATATCCTTTCTAATGAAAGTTAACACAAATCTTGTGTGCATACACATCTCATTCAACAAGAAGCTAAGATAATAGTTATGTTAGCATAACGGTAATCACCTATCATTTTCTTAAAGAAATATGGCCCAATAGTTCTTCTAGTCATACAAAGAACATGTCTCTAGAACACAACCAATATTCTTTGCGCATCTAATAGCTTATCATAAGAGCCCCTCTTTAATGTTTGCAACATACATTCCCTTCTCTAGAATTCTACCATCATTTCATGTAAACAGTTACATACTTCTTTCTTAAAGGAGGTCATTATAACCCCATTTCTCTATCTTCCTATAAGTAAATTTCTCATGCTTTCCCTTTCAAGAAAATATTATAGATACCCATCTTTATGCATAAAAATCAAGAAACATTAACAAGGTTAACTTACCCTTTTATGCACCAAAATCAAGAAATCGATCCAACTCATCTAGCAAGACAATCTTTTCAAGAGACTAATATTTTCAAGAAAGTTAATATCGTTTATTATTTCCAAGAAAGTCAACATAATACCTTCTCTACTTTCACCCAAAATCATATTTCCAATGTCACAATAGCTACCCTTATGTGCATGCAACATGTGTTTTTCCTAACACAATTACTTTTACTTCATTGTGCATAATCTTTTCATGTAACGCATATGGATTCTTGTTCTTGTAAGAACACTAACCATAGGTGTCTTTAGGAAAGATTCTTTATTTTGTTTCAAGAGATTCTCTATTTTTGTTTCACACTATGTTCTCAAGAAGTTTATATGTGTCACCATCTTTTCTCAAGAAGATATTTTGGCTATATTTAGCAAGGATTTTATTCCAAGAAAATGACAAATCTACTTAGAGATTCTCTATTTTTGTTTCACACTATGTTCTCAAGAAGTTTATATGCATCACCATCTTTTCTCAAGAAGATATTTTGGCTATATTTAGCAAGGATTTTATTCCAAGAAAATGACAAATCTACTTAGTTTTTAACACACAAGATTCACATGTAATCTTGGTAATAAAATGTACACATTTACTTAGATTCTGTGTGCATATTGCCTATTTTATTTTCAAGAAATAGAATCTAAATAACATGTGTACTTATGTTTCTCTGGAATTTGTCAAATATCTTTAACGCACTCTCATAAAAATTGCTCCAATCATAGTTGAAGAATAACCATTTATTTAGATTTTATGTGCAATAATTATTCATATTGCATATTTTCTTTTCAAGAAAATAGAATGTAATAATATATTTATACCTATCTTTTCAGAATGCAAGTGAATAAACACATAATTTGCAAGTTACTTATTTGTACTTTTGCCTCACTCCAACAGGCAGATTTGCAGATTTTGATTGGCATCCCCGGATCTAATTGTGCACATTTGACAGTGTACTTAATGGAACATGCTTCTTGGCTCACCATAGTGCGCCTCTACTTAACACCCATTAGTCTCCCCTCTGACCAGTGGAAAATATTGAAGACAAGACATCTCTTCCTGCTGACCACCGTTAGGAGGCAATAGTTGAGTCGATAAACTTCCCATGTCTTTCATTTCTTCATTCAATATGCATTAAAGAAGTGTTTCCCTTTCGATGTTGCATCAGGTGCGAATTATTGCACTTGGTCTGCAACATCGTTGTAGCACCTCATGTGATCTATAGAGCTACCGATAACCTGAGATAGAGTGAGGCAAAGGGAGGATAGAAGGGAGGTTAAGCTCCCAACAACATCATATGTCTTTCAATTCTTCATTCAATATGCATTAATGAAGCGGTTCCCTTTGCTGCATCAGGTGCGGATTATTGCACTTGGCCTGCAACATTGTTCTACACCTCATGTGATCTATAGAGCTGTCGGTAACCTGAGATAGAGTGAGGCGAAGGGAGGATAGAAGGGAGGTTAAGCTCCCAGTGACATCATAAGCATCCTTCTCGATAGTCTATAACGCCATTACTAGATCAAGAGGAGCTTTGGAAGGCAGCAATTGCTCCGCGCCTTCCCTCATTTTCTTCATTCTCATTCTGTTTCATTCGTAACTTGAAATTACTTTTACGCAGGATTAATTATAATAGAGATATTACATAAAGTGAAATTACTTTTACGCAGGATTAATTATAATAGAGATATTACATAAAGTGAATAATAATCTCTGGGCAATAACAACACCTAACCTATTATATTTATATATATATATATTATATATATATATATATACTTTATATTTATAATAATATAAAATACAAAATGTATTCTTAAAGATTTATTTAAATATTTAAAATAACACATCTCCCATATGGGAAAAATAGAACCAAAATTTTATAATTTTTTCATCATCGGTTTATACGTTTTGAATATCACGAAGTGAGAGGAACAAAGAAGGAGGAAAATCGGCTTATATTAATACTTTTCAAAATGTTTGGAAGTAACGAGCAACTAGTAAAAACTGTTGGAATTTAATTCCAACTGCAACATAAACAACAGGATAGAAATTTGATCTTTTGTAGATATTCCAGGTTGTTCGATTCCGCAAAGTCACTCTTGATATGTTGCACATTAATGAGCATTAAATTCACAGAATTGAATTTCTCTGCAACCACCGACTTGATTTGTTGAGAAAGGCATCACCGCTTGCTGCATTCAATACGCATATAAGCGTTAGAAGATATTTTAATTGTTGTTTAAACTCAGATATGTTTTTTCCTATAAATGTAAAGAACAACTGTTCTGTTTGAGAGTTTAGAAGAACAATAAAGAGTTTTTTTCTGTAAAATGCACAACAGTGCTGAACCTGTAATTTTCTAAGCTAAAGAAAATTAGTTTGTGAAAATCCCTCTATGTGAGGAAGACGAATTTGTATCAATTGGTTTACTGTTTATGAATAAGTTATTTTTGTATTGTTGTTACACCGTTGCACGTTGTTGTTACACCGTAAGCAGAAAATAAACTTGACGTCAAATCACTGTTGCTGTAACACTAAGAACAACAACTAACGAAATTGCATTGTTGTTACACCAGTTTCAGCATTGCTGAAACACCGTATTCCGCAAACGTTTTTCGGCTATGCAAAACAGAGTATTGTTTTGTTTTCAGTTTTGTTTTGAATTATCAGAAATTCTAACTACGTTACTGCAACACTAAACTACGTTGCTGCAACACCAAACTGCTTTGCTGAAACACCGTTTCCAGCAAGCGATTTTCTGTTTTCTGAGTTAAAAACCTGAGTGTTATAACAGAGCATTTTTTTTTGTCTGTCTGTTATGGAATTTGCCCAGATTTTCAACATGGTATCAGAGCTAGTCTAGGCACTCAGTGAGTCAAAAACAGGTTTTGTTTTTTCACTGTAGGAGCTGTAAGAAGCTTATTGAACATATTTTTTCCAGCAGAGAAAGTTTTTGCTTGTTTTTAATTATACAGTCAGTATCTCTTCTTTACCTATACAGAGTTAAGATGGCAGATGCTAGAACTGGTTTGACAAATTCCCAACTGCCACAATTTAATGGGAAAAATCACAGTTATTGGTCCATAACAATGAAAGCATTGTTTGCTTCTCAAGGAATATGGGAGCTGCTGGAAACTGGCTATGTTGAACCTGCAGATGCAACAACATTGGCTGCTTTGGCAGTAGCAGAAAGAGACTAGTTGAAGAGCGACAGGAAGAAGGATGCCAAAGCCCTCTTTTTCCTCTTCCAATCAGTACATGAAAGTGTTTTTCCATGGATTGCAGCAGCAACAAAATCCAAAGAGGCATGGGATATTCTCAAAACTGCCTATCAAGGCATGGAGAAGGTGAAGACTGCAAAGTTGCAGATGTTGAGGAGAGATTTTGAAACACTCAGCATGAAGGAATCTGATACAATAGATTCATTCTTCACTCAGGTTATTGGGCTGATAACCCAGATTAGATCTCATGGTGAAATCCTTGAAGAAAGAAGGATCGTAGAGAAGATCTTGAGAAGTTTACCCTCAAGGTTTGAAGCTGTTGTGGTAGCAATAGAAGAAACAAAGATCTCTCACAGTTCACAGTAGATGAACTGAGTGCTTCTCTTATGTCTCATGAACACAGACTGAGTAGAGGAACAGATTCCTCTTTTGAGCAAGCATTCAAGACTCAGATGTCTTTCAGCCAAAGAAAAAGCCGAGGCAGAGCAAATAACAGAGGTCGTGGAAGAAGCCAAAACAGAGGCAGATATTATCCTGCAAGCACAAGCGGAAGGGCAATCAGAACCAAGATGAAGGTTCAAGCAAACAGCAAGCTCATGGACAGAGGTATGACAAATCCCAAGTCCAGTGTCATTATTGTAAAAAATATGGGCACTATGCCAATGAATGTAGGAAAAAACAAAATGACATGAACAGTAGGTAGGTATAATGTTAATTTTGCAAATGAAGAAAATAAGAATCAAAAGAATGTGCTGTTAACATGTAACATTGCATAAGACAAACAAGAAGATGTTTGGTTCTTAGACTCAGGTTGTAGTAATCACATGACTGGAAATATTGCAATGTTTGCCAATCTGGATGAAGATGTGAAATCTGAGGTAACAACAGGGA